>CAMOHE010039664.1:0-22980 GCA_946598075.1 Artocarpus hirsutus
CACGGTTGGGCGGCGCCGAGACATGTCTTCCAGAGTTTGCAGAAATTTAATCCTTCAAACCCAAAAAAAAAAAAACAATGTATGTAATATTGTCTATTTTTATCTCCTAAAAAAATTATTGTCTCCATTTATCAAATAAAATGTGTCTTTTGTGACAGAATAATATTTTTTTTTTGAACCCTGCTTGTTTGTGGTCACAATGTAATCTTAAATCTTATCTCCAAAAGAACGGTGCTCACGAGTTGCAACAATCTTCTTAACAAAATGTACTTCCCTTGGGGTTTTTCTTTATTGTGCTTGCCCCTCCATTTGCACGCTGATTTGAACTTTTTAAGTTTGAATTATTTATCCCTAAAAAAAAAAGTTTGAGTTATTTACAATTTAAAACTCTTGCAATTACAATATAAAATAAAAAGTAACTATAATATATAGTTTTCACATGTTATGGTTTTTAAAATTAATTAATTGAACCAGTCTCCCAAACTCATGATTATCTAAATTTTTTGGTATATTGCGAGGTACTAAATAATAGAAATTTTTGCAAATACAATCATAGGCATATAAAGAATATATTTATAGTAATATAATAAACCTAAAAGAAATATAAATTAACAAAATTTAATCGTGAAATAACAACTCCATTAAGCAAATCTCACAGTATATAAAATCTCACGGTATATAACGTAGCAACATAAAACATACGAGGTACAAAACTAAATTCAAACATTTTTCATATCTAAAATTCGAAGATCAAAGTGATCTTCGTGTGGAGGTATCATAAGTTTGGCACCCATCTCGTCCAAATAATATATACATATATATATATATATATATTCAACAAATAATTTAGAAAATAGATTACATTTGATATCTAAAGAACTATAGATGTATATTCGAATATTCGGGTAAAATTATGAAGAAAAAAAGCATATTGATACTTCATTGGTCTTGTCCTAAAAGGATACTTGGGAAAGAAATATCTCTACCTTATATTTGCGCTAGGGGTTCTGACTTGTGGATATTATCGGAGGAAAATTAACAAAGTTGTCGATATTTTTTCATCAGTACTCCTACAATAATTTGGAAGCAATATGGGAGGAGATCTAAAGTCTACATAAATTTATTATGTCACACTTTCCAGTTACCACTTTTTTCCTACACATAAGATTGGAGAATTCTCTATTAATCAGTTCATCATCCAATTCTTTGTATAAATATCATGTTGACAGAATTAATAACGACATTGTCCAAAAGTTGTTATATGGTATCATACCTTTTAAAGCTCTCACGATTCTCTTCTAATCTTTCACTATAACCTCTTCTCTTAACACAAACATCATCAACATGCCTCTTAATTCAAATAACGCTGTTGTAATTAACACCACAGCCAAACTCCTATTAAGCTTACAATTATTATTCATTGAAGGTTCAATTTGATGCACTTTTTATTTGGCTATGATCTGATTGACTTTATTGATGGCACAAAACTTTGTCCACCTGTAAAGTCATTAAAGATAAAAAGCAAATCCCAAAAATCAAATTATATTCTTTGAATGATGCAATACAAACTTTTGTTTCATGCCATTCTTGCATCTCTTAACGAGAAAAGTAATCCCAGTGATTCGTACTTGCAAGAGATCTATTGAAGCCTAGGATAGTCTTGTAAACATTAAACTGGTCCTTCATCATCAATAACAATAGGATTGGCAGAACAACTTACTTGTTAGAAATTTGTTCAAACTCCAAACACCAAACTTTTTTATTATAAGATTGAACACTATTACAATTATTTCTCACACATTGAAAGAACTCACTTAAGAACCTTTGGTTCTTCACTTTCTTATTCTTAGAAGCCTGTTGCTTCTTTACTCTCTTTGTTTTTTTTTTTTTTTTTCTTTCTTCGATGCTATACCCAAAGAACTTATAGGTATTTATACTTGATATCAATCATGCTCCACCATACAAAATAAATAAACATCTTAAACTACAACTACATGAAGTGTTATAACTTAACTAATACAAAAGCCACACACTTAAAAGCAGTACAACTAATCCTTCACGATATGCAAATAATTCAAAACACTAGAAGGTTCTCATTGAGAGGTTCAAGGCTTTGGGCTTTAGACTTGGGCTTCTTAGGATAAGTTTATTATTTAACACCCCCTAAAATTGTTTTATGATTCCAAGTGTGCTTCTCAACTTGACAAAGTCTTCTTGCTTTAGTGGCTTAGTGAAGACGTCTGCAACTTGGTCATAAGACTTCACATACTTCAATCACACATCCTTTCTTTTGATGCACTCCCTTATGTAGTGATATCAAGTATCGATGTGTTTACTTTGATTATGGAAAACTAGATTCTTTGCTAGTGCAATTGTTGACTTATTGTCGACAAAAATCTCTATAAGCTTTTCTTGTGGCACATTTAATTCTTTCAACAAATTCCAAAGCCATATTGCATGACAAGTGCATGCGGCAGCAGCAACAAACTCAGCTTCACATGTAGAAAGTGTGACAATTAGTTGCTTATTTGACATCTAAGTTAACATAGTGTCACCCATGAAAAACACAAACCTTGTGGTGCTCTTTATATCATCTACATCTCCTATCAAATTGCTATCACTATATCCAACAAGATTATAACCATTAGAAACTAAATAGTATAAACTAAAATTTGTCGCACCTTTGAGATAGTGAAGGATTCTCTTTGCAACTTTTAAGTGAGTGGTTATTGGATTTTCCATATAACAACTTATGGGTCCAACAACATAGCAAATGCCGAGCCTTGTGCATGTCAAGCACCGCAAACTTTCAACTAGACTCTTAAAAAGTGTTGGATCTACACTCTCTCCTTATTCATGCTTAGACATCTTAACTCTGCATGCTACCAGTTTGCTTATCGGTTTGCAATTTTCTATCTTAAACTTCTTTAAAATATCCTTTAGCATTCTTATGAGATGAAAAATCCAACTTCCTTTTGCTTAACTTCAATACCAAGGTAGTACACCATAAATCCTATGTTAGCCATCTCGAACTCATTTGTCATTGCTTTCTTGAAATCTTCAAACATTTTGGGGCTGCTTTTAGTGAAGATCAAGTCATCCATTTATAGGCAAACTATTAACACATCTCTATATTTATACTTGATGTAAAGAGCATGCTCATACAGACATTTGTTGAAACCATTCTCATAAAAATACTTGTCGCTTTGACTATTCCATGCTCTTGGTGCTTGCTTCAGCCTGTAAAGAGCCTTCTTTAACTTCAAAACCTTGTCCTCTTGCCCTTTGGCTTTATATCCTTGTGGTTGTTGAACATAAACTTCTTCTTCGAAGACTCCATTTAGCAATGTAGACTTTACATTCATTTGATGTATCTTCCATTTGTTCTAAGTTGCTGGAGTAATTGTCAGTCATAGTTTCTAACGGGGCAGCAGTACCTCATCATAGTCGATACTAGCCTTTTGACTATACCTTTTTATGACAAGCCTCGTGTTATGCCTTCGATCTCTCCTTTAGCATTTCTCTTTGACTTGTATACCCATTTGATACCTATAACGTTGTGCCCTTTTAGGAGTGAAGTAAGTTCCCATGTGTCATTCTTCTTGATCACCTTGATTTCTTCATCCATTGCAGCTCTCCATTTCTCTTCTTGCATAGCTTCTTAGAAATTCACTAGTCCATAGTTAGCAAAAAGGCAAAAGAGAATGAGATTATCTATTCTCTCAGTTACCTCATAAAGATCTTGAAGGCTCCTTGTAAGTTATTCAGTTCTTTCAGCCAAGAAAGAAAGCAGTGAATCTCCATCATCAGCTATCGTCGATGAAACTAGTGGTGTGGTGGGATTTTTTATCGGTTGATCCATTGTACTTGGCTGCTTCTCATCTTTTTCATCAAAGTATGAGAAGAAGTTGTAGTTTTCTTCTTAGACATTCCAATCTCATGTGCTTTCCTCATCGAACTCTACATCACGACTGATAACAACCTTCCTATTTCTTGAGTTGAAAGCTTGTAGCCTTTAAAGCAAGTATCATAACCAATGAACATAAGCTTCTCACTCTTGTCATCAAGGTTGCTTCTATTCTCATCTGGTACATGCACATAAGCGATGCTTCCAAAAACTCCTAAGTAGAAAATGCCAAGCTTTCTTCCATTTCAAGCTTCTTGTGGCTTTTTTCCCAATACACTTCTTGTCGAAGAATGATTGTCGAGGTAGATGGCGGTTGCTATAACTTCTACTCGGAATTCCTTTAGCATTGTCTTGCTCTTAAGCATACTTCATGCAATGTTAAGGATGGTTCTGTTCTTCCTTTCTACTACACCATTCTGTTTAGGGATCTCGAAATTGTCAGGGGTCGTCGAATTCCATTTGCTTCACAAAATTCTTTTGAAGTAAATTCTTCTCCTCGGTCAAATCTTATGGCTTTAATCTGAAGGCTGCTTTCTTTTTCCACTATGGCCTTGAGCTTCTTGAATACTTTAAAGACTTCTAATTTTTGCTTCAAGAAATAAACTCCTGTTTTTCTTGAAAAATCATCTATAAAACGGAGGAAGTAGTTTCTTTTACCAAAAAAAACTTGGCTTGATAGGTCCACACACATCTGAATGAATGAGCTCGAGCAGCCTTCGTGCTCTTGTATTTGACTTATTGGGAAAGCTATTTTTAAACTACTTCTTGAGAAAACATTCTTTGCACAGTTGTTTGGGTGATTGATGCAAGGTAAACTTCTCACCATCTCCTTCTTGGATAATAGCTCCATGCCTCCAAAGTTAAGGTGCAAACCGAAGATGCTAAAGCCATGATGAGTCTTTGTAACAAGCCTTCAGATATTATGCTACATCATTCCGAATGTTAATGATGAACATTCTATTCTTCGAGACTAGATTTTAGCAATAAGGTTATTCTTATCATATTTTATAGAAAGGTTATAATCCTTCATATGAATATCATAACCTTTCTCTAGGAGTTGCCCTAGACTCAAAATATTACTTTTAATGTTGGGCACATAGTAAACATTGGAAATAAACTGATGTTTTCCATATCTCAAGATAAGACTATTTCATTTAGTTCAGCAAACATGCTTTTCCTTCCAGTCATATGATTGCTTGCACTGATGTTGAGTTACCATGTGTCTTCTTGACCTCCATCACCTTGATTTTGAGCTATTAACAAAGTTGTAGGCTCCTTGTCCTTCTTCTCGACATAATTGGCCTTCTTTTTAACTCAATTAACTGGAGCTCTATAATCTCTAGCGTAATGCCCAAACATATGACAATTGTAGCATGTAACTTGAGATTTTTTCTACCTCGAGTTGAAATTTCCTTTTCCACAACCTCTTGTTGAGCTTTCTCCTCTCTTATAGTTGTTGAATTTGTGGGTGTTATTTTTAGAACTCCAACCTTGTCCACATCCATGACCTCTACTTTGTCTTTGGCCATGACCTCGTCCTTGGCTATGTTGCCTTCTATCATTCCTACAAGACTCGTCCTTCTTGCTTGAATTGAGCCGTGTCTTACGGAGTTGTTCCATGATCCCTTGCCTTTTCTCTTTCTTTTCCTCATAGGCTTGTAAAGAACCCAACAATCGTTCAATTGTCATGGCCTTTAAATTTTTGGTTTCTTCAATGATGGAGACAATGTTTTCGAACTTTGGATCCAAAAATCAAAGAATCTTCCCCATAATCTTTAGATCATCTATCTTTTCTCCATTTCTTTTTAGTTTATTAGAAACTGCCAAGACTATATAAAAGTAATCGGATATTGTTTCGGCTTCTTTCATATACATGACTTCAAACTCTCCTCTTAAAGCTTGGAGACGAACCTTCTTGACTTGTTTCGCTTTCTTGTAAGAGGTTTGCAGCTTTTCTCATGCTTCCTTGGGACATGTTGAATTTGAGAACTTCTCAAAGCGGTCATTATATGATTCTTGATAGATGAAGTAGAGAGCTTTATTGTCTCTCTTTCTTAAATCTTCCAAACTATCCTTTTGTGTTGAGAATAACATCGAATCAATGACCTCCCAAATGTCATGTGCTCCAAGTAGTGCCTTCATCTAATACTTCAATAGTTGCTCTCCTTAAGTGGTGGAACTTGGAAAGACGTTGTACCGCCAGTAGCCATAACACTTAATAGAATGAGAATTTGAGAATTCCAACTGCACGGATGGATACGATACGCTGAAAAACCTTAAGGAGGGCCTTGGATCAAAAAGTCAAATTTTGGTCAATGGTCGACATGGTCAACAATCAATGCAGTCAACAGTCAATGTTCAACATGGTCAACAGTCACTGGCTCATTTGGGCACGTTTCGACTCCAATTTAGCTGATTTTTATGGCTACCTGCTCATCTTGTCGTGCTCTTTCGATTTGATGTGCTATGGTGATATGTTTAGAACAAATTTCCTATATTCTTAATCTCAAGAAATCTTTTCTGATGTAAAAGATCAATCAAAGTTGCATTCACAAAACATACTTAGAATTTCAAGAGAGTTCACAATCTTGGCTCCGGTGCCACTTTGTTAGAAATTTTTTAAACTTCAAACACCAAACTTTTTATGACAAAATTGAACACTTTTATAATTATAACTTCTCGCACACTCAAAAAACTTACTTAAGGACCTTTGATTATTCACTTCCGTACTTTTAGAAGCCTTTTGGTTCTTCATTCTCTTCCTTTTTTCTTTCTTGCTTCGATGCTATACTAAAAAAAAAATGGGTATTTATACTTGATGTCAATCATCCTCCACCACACAAAATAAATAAACATCTTAAACTACTACCACATGAAGTGCTATAACTTAAACCAGTACAACTAATCCTTCATGATATGCATATAATTCAAAACACTAGAAGGTTCTCATTGATGGGTTTTGGGCTTTGGGATTTAGACTTGGGCTTCATAAGACAAGTTTATTATTCAACATCACTCTCATCAACCGAGGCTCTCAACATATTGCTGAGTGTCTTGCGACAATCCATGATATTGCTGATGAACTAGCTCTTATTGGAGCCCTGATTCCTCCCCAATACTTGGTAACTTACACTCTTAATGGCTTGGGCTCAAAATTCAAGGACATTGCTGCTGCCGTGCGAGCTCGAGATTTCGTTATTTGCTTTGACGAGCTCTATGATAAACTTGTTGAACATGCAATGTTCCTCAAGCGTCAAGAACAACGCTCCACCACCAATCTTACTGCCAATTCTAAGTTTCCTTTTTCTAATATTTGGAAACCACCCTCAAAATGGTAAATATATATATATTTATCAGAATAATAGAGGCAATTAAATTTAAACCTACAAAATGCTTGAAATAATCAGAACAATTTTGGAAACTTCAGTAACAATTATGGCAACCATAACTCGAGGAAAAAACCCACCATTGTTCGTCGATTTTGTCAAAAGAGGCACATGGCCAAGTAGTGCTATACTGTCCAGAATTTGTTTTTTCCACCACCACCTACTGCCAATCCGATGACTATCAACAATAACAACTCGTCTAATTGTATATTTTAGTGCTATTATTATTTATGTTAAGTAAATTAACATTTTATTTGGTAATGTCGCAGGTGACGGCATGTGGGATCGATATGCTTGGGATGTTCATGTCAAAAGTGATGATATAGTATTTATTTTTTTTTATGGTTTTCAATTTGTTTTAAATTTATAATCTTTATAATGCTCTAGGGTTATGTATGCTTACAGTTATATTTTTGATAATGACATGAATGTTGTTGCATATTTTCTTATTTTCATAACATTGATGATGCTATGACAATTACATATGTAGTATTTTTATTATAATGGCATTAAGTAATTGGATAATATAAAATGTCTAAGAGAAAAATATGAAAATTAATATTTTTTTTGGGTTATGGAAGTAAATATTTTGTTATATATAAGTAATTATATATTATAATTATTTTATATTATATTATATTATAAGTTTATATTATATTATATTATATATATATATATATATTAATATAAGGTTATAAAAGAAAGAAACAGCAATCAGCCGTGAGAAAAAAAAAAGAAAGGAAAAAAAAGGAAATTAAATTAGATTAGGATAAGGGTTTCTACACTTATCTAATCCCTTCTCTCTCATAAACCTATAAATATACGTCTAAGCCACCAAAGTCTTCATTCTC
This sequence comes from Artocarpus hirsutus, assembly GCA_946598075.1. NCBI lineage: Eukaryota > Viridiplantae > Streptophyta > Magnoliopsida > Rosales > Moraceae > Artocarpus > Artocarpus hirsutus. The sequence goes on from CAMOHE010039664.1 coordinate 8,145, forward strand.
TAAATTTCTAGCCAAAGAAAATTCTCTCTCTAAAATTTTCTTAGACACTCTCTCTTTCTTCTCCACGTTTTCTTCCCTTCTCTCTCTTATTTTTCTACAAATAATTGAATGAAATATTGGGTTTTCACTTAGATAATTCAAGAGAATTAAGAAGAATCGTTTTGGAGATAAGAAACTCATTCTAGACTATTGCTGAAATTTTGTTTCTTTTGTAATCCGACCCACATAACTTTGTCTACGAATTTTCGTTTGCTCTAAAATTTTAGTATGATGTTTATGTATGTGTTATGTGATATTCCTCAGAATTTCACTTTATTTGGAATTTTCTATACTAAGATATTAAATTTTCATTCTCTGTCACTCATGACCAAACTGTTGCTGATTGGTATTTTGTGCCAAAGTATAGTCCATGTTTAAGGGGCAAACGACCTTTGATTTGAACGAAATTTTACAGAAATATTCATGCATATGTTAAGTTACAATATGGAAAATTTTGTGGTTATTTGATGAATATTTTATGAGTTCTTGAATTTTCTTTAAGATGGGTTTTTATGGCTGTCTATTCAGTGAATTTAGTACTTCTAGTTTATGTGATCTATTTGTATGGCTAAACAAATTTATTTGCTTATGAGACTTTTTGTGGTACTGTATATATATGTTATTAGGTTGTCTTAAAAAATTTTAGGGTTGAAGTAATTTTATTTTTAATTATTGAATTTTTGATGCCTTAAGTGTACTTTTCATACTAACACCTGACAGCCGTCGTATTTCAGTAATTTTTGATTTTGTATTTGCACTGTTTATATTTTTCTTATATTTTTCCCAAATACTATACATCTTAAGTTTTGTTTGGCTTTTTAATTGCTTGAATCGGAGTTCTTATTAAATAGTTATGTTTTTTTGAAATTGACCTTAAAAGCTGTACAGTTTTAAACAGACCCGAAATTTATATTAAATTTCGAGGACTTTTTCTTCATGAAAATTATTGTCAAAATATGCCGGTAATACATCAAATTCTTTTTTTTTTCAGTCTAGTTTCTAATGCCACTGGTTTTGACTAATTTGGAGTTAAGATGAAACTACTATGAATTTTTAAGTGAATAAAGGTCATTCTGCCTACTTTTGGAGATTATGCCCTAGGTTCATAAATTGTAATTTTGTGCTTCTTGATATTATTACGTGATAAGGTGATGTTTAATGATAGTATGAGATGTTTATATATTGCTAATAGTATTGCTAGTGACTTATGGTTAATATGAATGTTTGACATGAATACTCTAAAAGGCAAGCACACCAAGAACCGCAACAACGTCACCAAGGTTAAGGTTTAGTAAACAAGCAAGACAAGTAAGTACATTCTCACCTGCAACATGATAAAAGTTTACGAAAAAGTTTTGAGAATAAGTTTTATGGTAATTTTTAAGTTTGTTTTTACATGTTGTTTTCTCATAAAAACGCTTGTTGCAACAAGAAAATTTTACGAATGTTTCAATGATGAGGTATGTTAAAAGTATATTTATATATATGTATCACTTAATTAAGTGTTGCACACCCTATGTTTATGTTTATGTTTATGATGTCCCAAAGGTTGGACTTCTCGTGTTTGGTTTGGGATTAGCTACCCATTTCCTCTCATGACGACGCGTCTATGATGATGATGTTTATGGTGCAACACTTGGGCCTCAAAGATAAAATGAATGAAGTTTTTATATGGATAATGATGATGAAAGATATGTTCTATATAAAACTATGCCAAGTGCACTATTATGTTAATGATAATTATGATTACGATGCTTCATAAAGATATTCATAAAATGTTTTATGTTGTGAGATAGGAAAGTGTACTTGCTAAGCTTTTACTTATTTAGTTTATAATCATGTTGCAGATGAAAGTAAAAGGTGTATGGAATAGGTGGAGGACGAAGGCTGGAGTGTGCGCTAGGAGTGTTGGATTGAAAACGGAATCATGCTAAAAAAGAAAATTAATTACTTGAACAATAATTTTGTTATTGACTTTATTTTAATTTCCACACTATTAAGTAAAAAGACTTGTTTTACATTTATTTTGATTTTGCAGAAGTTCGGTCTACCGAACTGTTTAAACAGATTTTAAAGTTTGTTTTGAAATTTTGTTTGAATTATGGTTTTGTTAATTTGGCATTGATAAACCATGAAAAAAAAGATTTGAAATATTTTGAATATTTTTAAAAAAATTTAAAATTTATGCATGGATCCTGGAATATGTTTATCAAGCTGTGTTTAAATTTAAATAGTTTATCTTATAAATAATGATAACAAGGATGAAAGTAACGATTATTATGATGTCCGTAAGGGGGCGTTACAAATTGGCTATTAGACTACGGGGCTTTTCATTATGTGACATCTGATCTCAACAACTTGTCCCTCCGGTAACCATATGAAGGGCTTGATGACATCATTATAGGTGATGGTATAGGTTTGAATATCACAAATGTTGGCAAATCTATCTTTCGATTCCCCCGGTTCCTTTACACTTTCAAATGTCATTTGTGTTCCTTTATATGCTAGAGTAATTAAACATCCATTGAAAATTTTTCTCACTCTTTGGCATAAAGGACCTAGCCATGAGGGCACCTCTCGCCAATGGATGGAGCAAGAACAACGTTTACGAGTGGTCAAACATGGGAACTTCTACCACTGAGATGAAACGAGCTTGCATAGGTGCCAAAGTTTCTCTTGATCATTGGCACGACAGACTTGGTCACCTTCTCCCAAAATCATTCATCAAGTAGTTTCCCAAACTATTCTCTCTATCAGGTCTAATTTTTCTTTGGACCTTATTTACACTGATGTATGGGTCACCCTGTTTGTCCAATGGACATTTAACAAAATACTCATGGTTATTTCTATTATCATGCAAATTTGATGTCTTCGCCATTTTTTTTAAAATTCAAAGCAGTGGTTGAGAAATATTTTCAAACTTCCATGAACACTATGTGTTCTGAAAGTGGAAAAGAATACCAAAAGTTGAAATTGATTTCTGAAAATAAAGGGATCCAACATTTAACCTCTCTGCATACATTCCTCAACACATAACTTTTGCTAAATGCTAATTGTCGACCTTAGCCTTCTTCATCATGCTCCGCTTCCATAGTCTCTTTAGCTCTTCGTTTTTAAAATGACAATCTATCCCATTAATCGGCTTCTCACACCCATAATTTTTAATAAATCTCCATATGAAAATCTTTTTCAAACTGCACCAATTATTCTAGATTGAGAATATATGGTTGCCTCTGTTGTCCATAATTATCAAAGGTCAAGGCCTTGTGTGTTTTTGGGGTATTCGAACATACACAACTCTTACATTTGCTTTGAGCCTTAAGATCATAAATCTTTTTATTCAAGACAAGTTCAATTTGTGGAAACCACTTCCCCTTCCTTACCCATATTCGACTAATATGATAAAATCAATTCTTGCACCATCTCTAAATGGCCAACCGCGTCTCAATCTCTTAAAAATATTCCCTCATCTATCAATCCAGTAAAAACTTCCCCTATTTCTCTTTTACTGTTCACTTTGTTTCACAAATCAATTTATTCTATGATTTTCGTCCAACCCACTTGCGACCTATAGTTTTCAATTTGTTGTCTCAATCTGTGTCCTCCTCGCCTTCCAAAAAATTACTCAATCAAATAATAAATCACAATCTTCCTCTTGTCCTCCTCGTGTTCTTCTGGATCTCTACTTTCCTCTCCCAAGCCACCCACCCTAAATACCTTATCTAATAATTTGTCTAAGGTGACAACAACCGAGAATCATGCGACAACTTCTTCCATGCAAGCACGTGAAGAGTCTATTTGATATTATTCGCCCCATAATAACTACTCACGAATGGAATTCGAACTCCATCCATGAACAGACTCTTTTCTCACTTCACCAACCTTTGCCTTTTATCGACCTTATCCTACTCATGCCATGCAAACTAGATCTAAAAACAACATTTTTAGACTAAAAAAAAAATGTTTCACACTCACAGCCACAAGAATATACGCTATCACCGACCTTGAGCATACCTTAGCTTCCCAGGTACTTAAAGATCCGAAATGGAAGGGCACAATGTGCGTAGAGCTTAATGCTCTTACAAACAACAACACAAGGGAGTTGGTGCTGCAAGAGCCTCACTATGACATTGTTGGATGTAAATGGGTGTTTTGAGTGAAGAGGAATACTAATGTTAGCGTCTCTTGCTACAAAACTCGCCTTGTTGCCAAGAGCTTTCACCAATGGCTAGGACTTGACAATAATGAAACTTTCAGTCTGGTGATCGAGCCCAAAACTATTCGAAATGTTCTAACTCTTGTGATCTCTCATGGCTGCTCAATCCAAAAATTAGATGTCAATAATTCCTTCTCGTATGGCCATATGACTGAAGAAGTATATATGTCACAACCCCTTGACTTTGTTGATGAACGCCAACCTCGTCATGTGTGCCACTTATTCAAGTCCCTCTATGGCCTCGTCATGTGTGCCACTTATTCAAGTCCCTCTATAGCTTGAAGTAGGCTCCTCATGCATGGTTCATTGAGTTGATACCTTATTCAAAATGTAATTTAAACTCTTTCTTCATGCTTCTCATTGAAAGATATTGGCTACCTCCACTACTTTCTTGGAGTTGAAGTGGTACTAAAGCCATAGGGTTTCTCTCTATCACAAAATATATATATATATATGTATGTATATTTGTGAACTTCTTCATTAATTCAAAATGGATGGTGTTAAAGAGACTGTGACCCTGCTTAGCTCTTCTACTCACTTCACCCTCCTTGATGGTTCGCCACCTACTGATGCTTCTCAAAATCGAAGTCTCATAGGTGGTATGCAATATCTTTCAATCTCCACACTTGATGTCGCGTATGTTGTCAACAAGCTTGCGCAATTTATGAATGCCTCTGATAAGTTAGTTTTAGGCTAATTAGTTAGATGATTCTCACTTAATATTTTTGTTAGTTTTGAGCAATTTATAAGAATTTGATAGAGATTTACACTCTTTTATAGGTTTTGAGGAAAAAAGATGGACAATGGCAAAGCATGGAGCAAAACGGACCCAAAAATGAGCAAAAGTGGACTCGAGGATGAAATGGAGCCTAGATGCCAACTTATAGGAGCCTTGGGCACGTAGGTGCCACTGTAGAAAAAATCTCATACAAAAACCCAAGAGCATAGCGCCTAGGCGCCGCAATATGGACGCTTAGGTGCCATTTGGAAAAGCAGTGTAGTGCCTAGGCGCTACTTCGAAGCCTAGGTGCCATAATTATGGCATCTAGGCACCAGTTTGAAAAAGTTGCTACAAGGTAGTGTAGCATCTAGGCGCTACAATCATGGAGCCTAGGTGCCAGAAAATCAAGCCTAAGCGCCGTTGTGATCCCAATTTAATTTTCAATCTAATTTCATTCCAAAATTGCCCTTTTAAACTCTAGCCTATAAATAGAATATTAGGATAGGTTGAAGGATGAATTTTAAGAGAAAAAAACTACAAACAAGAGGGGAGAATTCACTGCTTTGTAGAAGAAGAATGATACAACCTAGAGATGAAAATCATCTTCGCATCTAAGCACAGTTTTTTTCCTTCACTCATCATGTTTAAGATATTATTTAGGATTGTTTTTAGTTTCATTAGGAACTAATTTCTCTTTTTCTAGGGCTACGATGTAGCTAGATTATGAATGTTTGCTTTTATTTAATTTAATTCAATTTGATGTTTATTCATTATCTATGCCGAGTAATTAATCTAATCTTAATGCTTGTAAAAGTTTACGCACCTTTTGCATGGTTTATGATTTAATTTGAGGCTGAGAAGCGATAATTAAATTAGACCATGATTGAATGCCATGAGATCATCATAGGATAGAGATATCTATAAGACTTGTGTAACATTGTGAATTTATTGTCTCTAATGAATCTTGGTAAGTTTAGAGTTTCCACGGAGATGTAGGAAATTTGCTAACTAGAATAAATTATTAATGCTTGAGAAAGATTAATGACTACCTAAGAGAAATTTGTTATGGGCAAAAGAGTAAACACTAGTTGATTAAAGTAGATAATTTGAAAAGGATTAATTTAGGTGAAGTCAAATGCCCTAGTCTTTTATTATTTAGGTTTTCTTTTTTTTTTTTGTTTTGTTTTATTATTTTTCTATTTATATTTGATTGTTCAAATAATTTTAGAGTTAACCAATTTCGATACTTAGCTAGATTAATGCAATTCTCATGAGAATGATACTCTACTCACTCTTTATTACTTGTCTATGATTCTGTGCACTTGTAGATTTTTCACAATAAGTTTTTGGCACTATTGCCAGGGCTTGTTGTTTAATCTAGTTAATATCAATACCAATTAGCTCTAGGATTACTTTGAACATTTTTTATTTCTTTTATTTCGTTGTTATTTGTTCTAATTTTTTGTTCAAGAAACTTTAGAATGCTTCATCAAAATATCCTTGCAAGTTTTGCCCAACAACATATGGAACCATTTTATGCGGCTTGGGAGTGATTTTAAGATATGCTTGAGCGATAACCACATCACAACCTGCCAAAGTGGGCTCTTCTCTAAATATTTATTGAAGGATTGCATTTTGAAGCTAGAGATTGGATGAAAAAGGCGTAGTTTCCGACGGTCATTCTTTCTTTTCAAGAATCGTTGATGAAGCTTACTACTTATTGGAGGATATGGTAGCCTTTAATTATCATTGGCATTTGAATTCTGCAATGCATAATTCCTACTTAGAGAGGCATCAAAATCTTTCATGGAATATCCACCCCAACATGATGAAACAATCATGTAGCTAGTATCAAGAAGAAAAGATGCCTTTAATTATCATTGGCATTTGAATTTGCAATGCATAATTCCTGCTTAAAGAGGCATCAAAATCTTTTATGGAATATCCACCGCAACATGATGGAACAATCTTGTAGCTAGTATCAAGAAGAAAAGACGCCTTTGGAAGTTGCTTTAGACTGTCTAAAGGCCATTCTTAAGGGAAGTCATGAAATCTCCAACTCTAGGCGATATCTTGATGAACAAATCCATTTAAAGAGAACAATTTTAGAGTCATCTAGAGGAGAAAATTATAACATCAAATCCTCATGGTGACCGTAAAACAATAAAAGATGTGGTTTTGTTTGATGACGATTGTGTGAAACCTCGGGAAGTTAAGCCTCTAAAGGAAATAGAACCTCAAGATGAAGAACAAGAACCCTTTGAAGTTGTGTTAGCTTAACCATTTGCTAAGTTGGGCTCTTGCTCAATCAACAACAATCTACACTTGATAAATCAAGAGTCTTTCCAAAACTATGACTTTTATGAAGACCAAATCATAAGCATGCTAATGGATAGCCAAAAGGAAAGTAAAGAGCAAATAGAAGGGTTATTAGAGGAATTCCTATATGAGGAGAAGCCATGAGGGTCGTTGGAGGATATAGAAGCATATAAGACTGTTGATTTGAGCTCATTAATGGTTCCAATATATAGATCACCAACTAATTTGTGTTGGCCATGGACATCACAACCATCACATCTCACCATGTCCAAGCTCGAGCCAATAATGGAGCTCCCATCGAAAGCACATCATTTAAAGACATGTGTTATTGGTGCTATGTGTGAATCACTTCTAAATCTTACCAAGCTTGAGGGCATCTATAACCAAGACTCATATATAGTGTTATTTCACTCAAGAACATTGGACAGCAGCCAAAAGATTACTTCGTTACTTGAAACACACAATTTTGTTTAGGCTTTCTCATCGATAATGCAAAACACTTTCCCTTATTATGTACTCCAATGCTTATTGGGTCAAAAATTGTGATGATTGCATATATATCTCATCATACATTATTTTTCTTAGCAATTACCCAATTTCATGGTGTTGTAAAAAGCAACGCACAGTTGCTCGATCATTGATCGAAGAAGAATACTAGTCTGTTGCTTTTATGGCTGCTAAGTTTACATGGCTATCTAATCTACTTCTTGAGTTGGGTGTTTTGCTCTTACAACTATGGTGTCTTCTATGCGACAATCTTGGAACCACGTACCTTTGTGCTAATTTGGTATTTTTATTGGATTCTAGAGTGAGAAAGACAAGAATGGAAAGGGAAAGCTTTTCTGTATTCTATTACTTCAGAGCATAATGCTTGATATATATATATATATATATATGCATAAATTGAAAAACTAACTAGCAACAAACCGACTAAGAAATGAATAAATTATAGTTCAGCATTCATAACCGACTATTGAGAAACTAACTATTATTAACAAACTAACTAATTCTGTTAACCATCTCTAACTAACTACTCAAGATGGACTGTAGATATCCTTTACAACCATCTTGGACAGTAATGGAAATAAGGATGAAGAAGGTGAAGCTTTACTGAACACATCCATGAGTTGATGTTGAGACTGAATGGGCATAAGTTTGATAAGACCGCTTGTAACTTTGTCTTCTAAAGAATGACAACTAATCTCAAAATATTTAGTTTTTTCATGAAAAGTAGGATTAGATGTTATGTGTACAGCTGCTCAATTATCATAGGAGATGAAAGCAAGAGTTGAAATGTCGACATGAAATTCTCTTAATAATTGCTTCAACTAAACTAATTCACTAGTAGTAGCTGCTAGTGCCTGGTACTCTACTTCAGCTGAAGACCTAGAAACAGTTGTCTGTTTCTTAGCTTTCTAAGAGACTAAAGAGTCTCCCAAGAACACATAGAAACCAGTAACAAACTTCCTAGAATCTAGACAAGAGGCCCAATCTACATTTGAAAATGTTGTTAATTGAAGAGAAGAAGTAGAAGAAAAGAATAATCCTTGTCTAGGATTGTTCTTCAGATAACGAAGAAGATGACGAGCTGCCTTCAAATGTGGCTCTCGGGGCTGTGATAGAAACTGACACAGCTTATGGAGAGCAAATGTAATATCAAGCCTAGATAATGTTAGATATAACAAATGACCAATTAGGCGTCTATATTGAGTCACATCTATGAGAAGAACACCATCAGTAGAGTTCAGTTTCAGATTGGGGTCCATGGGAACAGCCACTAGTTTAGAAGCAAGGAAACTAGCATCTTTGAGTAACTTTAAAGTGTAATGTCCCTGAGATAAAACAATGTCCCTAGCAGAACGTGTTATCTCAAGACCAAGGAAATACTTTAGATTCCCCAAATCCTTAAGCTTAAACTTGCTATGAAGAAAAGCTTTTATAGAGTTAATGACTGCAAGTGATGGCCTTGTGACTATGATATCATCCACATACACTAAAAGTGCCATAAAGGATGATCCTAAACCTCTTGTAAACAATGAGTAATCTGATTTGGATTGAGTAAAACCATATTCAAGTAGAGAATGAGAGAACTTGGAATACCATTGTCTTGAGGCTTGTTTAAGGCCATAAATTGATTTGTGGAGTTTGTACACCAATTTGCCTTGTCAATTAAGAGACTCCCCTTTACTGTGATGACCAAGAGGAATATCCATATAAACTTCCTCAAACAAATCGCCATTGAGAAAAGCATTGTTCACATCTAGCTGAACCAAATACCAAGTTTAACTGGTAGAAAGGGCTAATAATACTTTCATAGTGACTAACTTTGCTATAGGTGAGAATGTTTCAATAAAATCCACTCCTTCTTGTTGAGCATAAAATCCACTCATTCTTGTTGAGCATATCCTTTAGCAACTAATCAAGCTTTATGTCTCTCTATAAATCCATCATATTTGTATTTGATCTTGTAAATCCATTTGCAGCGAATGGTATGTTTCCCATTTGGTAAAGGAACAACAGACCAAGTATTGTTGATTTCTAAAGTATCCAACTTAGCTTTCATGGCATCTTCAATGAGAAAATTGAACTGTTTAATGATAGAATTAAGGTTCATAATGAGAGGAAATGTTTAAGACAAAATGTTTGTATGGTGTACACAAAGTGTATCGGGAATGTAATTGGATAATGGGTATAAGGTTTTGGAGATGGAAGGTGATTAGTGATGAGATAGCAAATTACAATGAAATTCCTTTAGATAAGAGGGAGGTTTGCTAAGTCTTGAGGTTCTTTTGAGTGGGATAGGATCTGGAAGGGGAGTGGATGAAGGACTTGTTGTGGATTAAGTGGTTTTCATGGATGGAGAAGTGAGATGATAATGAGGAACTTCAAGAGAAAGATTTGGTAAGACTTGGTCAATAAATGGATCTGCAATCTGCTCAACAAAAGCAACATAGTGAAGGGGAAAAATATTTTCATGAAACATCACATCTCTGGAGACAAAGATCTATTTATTTTGTACATCAAACAATTTGTATACTTTAAGACTAGGAGAATATCTAAGAAAGACGCAAATACGTGCTCTAGGATGGAATTTTGTTCAATGAACAGGTAAGGTAGAGGCAAAAGCTGGACACCCAAAAACTTTAAAACCAGAATAATCTACTTTTGACTGATATAGAAGCTCATGAGGGGTCTTATGATGTAGGACAAGATAGGGTGTCCTATTTATCAAGAAAGTAGCAGGGAGTACACATTCATTCCAAAACTAAATTGGAACTCGAGAGTGGAAATATAGCGCACGAGCCACATTCAATAAGTGTTGGTGCTTCCTCTCATCTACAGAATTTTGTTGAGGTCTATCCACACATGAAAACTGATGCAAAACTCCTTTGGCATTAAAAAAAATCAGTAAATGCCAACTCCTTAGCATTATCATATCTGAAGCTTTTGATTTTGCAATTAAACTGAGTTTCAATCACATTGAAGAATTTGGGAATCATAACATCCACATCAAATTTTTGCTTAAGCAAAAATGTCCATGTAAATCAAGTACAATCATCTACTAGAGTCAAAAAGGACCTATAACTAGAATAAGAAGTCACATGATGCGACCCCAAATGTCACAATGAACAAATCAAATGGGGATTTTGACATGTGGTTATGAGATACAAATGGAAATCTCCTTTGCTTAGCTAAAGGACAAATATAACAAGGATCATCAATAGCAAAGTTAGAACCATCATAGTTTAGCTAAGGCTTCAGAATTTCTAATCCCTTAGATGACAAATGGTCGAGTTAATTGTGCCAAATCCAAGTTGAAACAAGATTTGAAACATTATTAACAAAAGCCAAAGAATCCTTGTTTAAGGCATTAGTATCAAGAATGTACAAACCTTCAAGTTTTTCACCCTTGCCAATCATCTTTTGGTTGCTGATTTCCTGGATCACAAAATAATCAGGAAAGAAATCTAATGTAAGTTGTAACTCAGCTATAAGAGAACTCACTATAACAAGTTAAACTTGAATTGTGGAACAAATAAAACATTCTTGAGTAGCAAGTCTGAGTTCAGCTTAATATCTCCACTAAAATTGATAGGAATGTTGGTGTGATTTGGAAAAGTAACAGTAGAAGTTTTAATTAGAGTCATGGAAACAAAGGCAGTTGCATCAGAACAAATATGCCTAGAAGCACCTGAGTCAACTATCCAAAACCTTGAGAAAGAAAGTATGGGATTCAAGGACATAGCGAAACAAGTACGTGCAGCATAAGAACATGTAGAAATGTTCTCTTGATCACTAGTTTTGGCTGTAGAAGTCAGATGACCTGAGAGCATTGTCATCAGTTGTTGATACTGATTATTACTAAGATTGTGAAAGAAATCTCCAACAGTTCCACTATCTTTATTGCTTTTGTCCTCAGTAATACACAGGTTAGAAACTTGGCTGACAATAGTAGTTTGACTACCAATAGTATTCTTTTGACGTGGCTTGAATCTAAGAGGATAGCCATAGAGCTTGTAACATTTCAATGGTATGACTATGAAAATTACAATGAGTGCAAAAAGGTTGATCTTTTCTCTGATTTTTATAATTTACACCATTTGAACTATGATTATTACCATTATTACCAATCCTTTTAGAAACATAAGATTTAGCAACAAAGGCTATGTTGTTATTAGAATCAGCATTAGTATGAAGACTAATCTTCCTCTACCTCTCTTCTCGTGAAATTAGGGAAAATGCCTTGTTTATAAGTGGCAAAGGATTCATCAGTAATAATTGACCTCTAACTTGAGCAAAGGAATCATTTAAACCCATGAGAAAGGCCATTATGTATTCCATCTGATAATAGGAATGAAGCTCCTTAACTCCACCACAGGTACATTTCCCACATGTATAAACTGGTCTAAAATTATTCAGTTCTTCCCACAGTGTTTTCAATTTTGTGAAATAGACACTAATAGAGTTTTGATCCTAGTTAAGATTCACTAATTCATGCCGTAATTGAAAAATCCAAGGGCCATTACTCTATTGAAAACAATCTTTAAGATCAATCCAAATTTCATGTGTAGGCTCAGAGAAAATGATACTAGCACATATCTCTTTAGACACAGAATTGATAATCCAAGAAATCACCACATTGTTATTTCTGATCCAAGAATCAAGAAGGTTTAGATCATTACCTTCTGTTTTCTTGATCAAACCGTCAATGAAATTGAGTTTGTTCTTCACTGAGAGTGCAATTATCATCACTCCACTCCAGGAGACATAGTTATCTCTCATTAATTGATGTGAAACTAGTGCAAGACCTGGAGAATCTGAATGATGAAGGAAATACAGACTCAGAGGATCATCAATGGCAAATTTGCCATTTGATATAGTGGAATTACGAGAAATGGGAGTCTCTATAAATGTTGATGATAAGAATCAGAAGATGAATGAAACGACCAAATTGAGAACAAAGACTAGCCGAATCACGACTGCAAACTCAATGAATAAAATAGAGTCACAAAACGAACCTCCAGATTGTGATTAAGTATTGATCGAATCGAAAATTTTTGAGAATCCAGCTTGATGAACAGAAAGAAACAACATGAGATCAAGCAGTAAAAATTCTCTCTGATACCATATTAGATTCTAGAGTGAGAAAGATGAGAATGGAGAAAGGAAGCTTCTCTGTATTCTATTACTTTAGAGCATAATGCTTGATATATATGTACATGAGTTGAAAAACTAACTAGCAACAAACCAATTAAGAAATGATTAAATTATAGCTTAGCATTCATAGCTGACTATTAAGAAACTAACTATTATTAACAAACTAAGTAAATCTATTAACCAACTTTAACTAACTATTACTTCTAAAAATATTACTCCTGCATGAAAGCATATTGCTCTTGACTACCACTTTGCATAACAAAAGTCTTCTTATGGTGCTCTACAAGTGGCCTATGTTTTAATTCATGATCAGCTTGCAGACATCCTCACAAATCCGCTAGCCAAAACAAGACATGTTAAGCTAAGATCCAAAATTGGTGTCTTCGATAGGAGGGCCATCTTACGGGGTCATAAGAGAGCAAAATCCTCTTCTCCAATCAATCATGACAAACACTCACAATCAATTACTTGATTTTAAATCATAGCAATGCATATGTGTAATTTTATTATAATCCCTACAATTATGCTATAAGTTAATGTTAGAGTTTGGTGATCCGAATTCAATTTGGCCTAACCTAAAAAGCTTGCAATATGCAATTGTGGTGAAAGAACAAATGTAGGATTTTTCATGAGATATGCAATGGTAACGAAAGGATTGGGCTGATAGTTTATGTTTTAAACCCATAGGATTTTATTTATGCCTATATATATGATGCATTGCTTTAGGGTCTGGTATTGTCCCTGTTTGCCACTATCTTTTGATCTTTTTCAAATCTAGTAATTTTCTTCTCTTCTGCCGATGATTTTTTCATCTTGGGTTTCCACATAAATTTATATGTTTTTGTTCTTTGTTTTTATTGCACTATTTTTATAACATTTAATTCTTATTTGTTACTCTTCTTGCATACATATTAAGGTGACAAAAATAATAAAACAACATTCCCCAAAAATGTTATAATCATTAAATATATATGATGTGCCTATGCTTCTTATATAGATGCATTAAGAGCAATTTGAGTTGGATTTGGACTTGAGGAGAAATTTTCTCTCTGCTCTTATGGTTGGCGCCATGTATAGGTAAGGATGACATAAAAATACCACTTAATTAAATAATCCTAATCATTCAAATTAGTTATTTGCTTTTTTTTTTTGTTAATGGTAGCCTTTGATATAGATACTTCAACATTTAGCATTTTAGAGATAAAATGTTACAAAGACATGCTTTTGTAATTGAACTCATTTAAGAATTGTAGTCTAATGAGCTCTCCATTAAGCAATATTGTTTCTGTAGGACCTTTTGCTTTGCAAGAGGTGTTTAGAGCTCTTACTAAGGCACTTCTTATACGATTGGATCTGCTTCATATACAACAATTACTATGCTGCATATTTGTCTAGTTGAAAAGCTATTATAGCTGGATGACATTAAGGTAAGGGGTGTTTTCTTTGCTAAAGCAAAGGTCCAATTTTTTTTTTCACTTGCAAGCTATCAAGAAGAATTTTGAATTCAAAATCTCTAAATCTAATGGTGAGTGCTTTTTGATTCGATGTGTTTTTTTATGGATGTCCGCGGTATGTGCAGGTCTCAAGGTATTGTCTAGTGAGGTTTGGATTGTTGAGAAATATATGGAAGACCCTACTGGTCCTTTGGACTTTAATTTAGGTATTGATAATAACACGTTCTATTGGAATTTTGATTTAATTATTAGGATCTATTTTGAATTAATAATTCTTCCATTAATTGAATAACTAAATAATTAAATACTTTCTTTCTCTCTTTGTGATGCCATCTAATAGTTCAATAGGGGCAATTTGTTGGAAAATTGTCTAGTGCACAGATGAAGTTTTAAAAAATATATTTAGTTACAAGAAAACTAACTCAAGTT
>CAMOHE010039665.1:0-13645 GCA_946598075.1 Artocarpus hirsutus
GGCATTACATGTCAATCTAAAACTGATTAAGAAACCAATGATGATAAGGAGGGACTTATTTTTTATAACCTTTTTTTTTTTAATTTTAGCAGCTAATTAGCATTCTTTTAATTATCACTAATTTGGTTTTTCTCCTTCTCCTTTCTAGATCTTTGCGATTAAACTCCAACTACCTTGGACAACTCTGTATTGTTTTTCAAGTACGAAATGCTCGAGAAGGCCACCGATTTCTTCGACGTCTCGAGGAAATTAGGTCAAGGTGGTGCTGGCTCAGTGTACAACGGGATTCTCCCAAATGGAAAAATTATTGCTGTTAAAAGACTCTTCTTTAATACACGCCAAGGGGTAGATGAGTTCTTCAACGAAGTGAACCTCATTTGTGGAATTGAACACAAGAATCTTGTTAAGCTTTTAGGTTGCAGCATTGAAGGCCCAGAGAGCCTTCTGCTATACGAATTTGTTGTGCCCAACAAAAGCCTTGATCAAATATTTTTGGTTAGTAGTTTGTCTCTTTTACATGAAGTTCTTTTGTAAGATTCTTCACTTGTGTTACAAATTTGGGTTATTTAACATTTTATGCCTCCTATTTTAAGTTTATTCAAAAGTTGCACACTTGATTTTAATGCCTACTAAAGTATACCATAAGATTAAATTTAATAATTAAATATATACATTTTTATGATAAATACTCGATTTTTGACCTTTGAATTACCAAATTGACCTTAGTGGCAGTAATATACATTTATAAGCATAAAAAACCATGGGCCACTGCCAATAAGGTTACTTTGATAATTTTCAAAGATAAAAATCGAGTGTTGATTGAGAACATATATAAGTTTACTTATTAAATGTAATTTGATCTTGTATATTTGCAGTAATAAAACCAAGAATGTTTTTCTTTTCGGTTCACATTCTTTAGGTCTTAGAATCTTTCTTTTTTAATTTTTTTTTCTTTTCTGTATTTACAATGCTCCAAACAACTCCCTTTATATTAGTGCAGATAAGAAGAACATTTTAACGTGGCAGCAGAGATTTAACATCATATCAGGGATAGCTGAAGGGCTCGCACACCTCCATGAAGGTTGTGGGGTGAAGATAATCCATAGAGACATAAAAACCGGCAACATTCTACTCGGTGAGAATCTCAACCCGAAGATAGCCGATTTTGGACTAGCTCGATCCTTTGCTATGGATAAAACTCACATTGTAAGCAAAAATTCTCTCCTTAAACTATGAAAAAAGAGCTATTGACATCAATAGCCCTTGAACTATGAGCATTATGCCAATTTAGTCTCTAAACTTTTAATTTTAACAAATTTTGTTTTAAATTTTTGTTTTTTGATAATTTTGACCTCTGGCTGTAAAACTGACAAACAATTTCTAAAATTTGACAGAGATAATATTATTACATAATAAGCATAAATTTGATATAAATAATTACAATAAGTGGCAAATGTGATTATCTTGAATGGTTTAACAATAATAAGAGAATATAATTTATCTATTTCTTTAAAATTTAAATCAGCACATGATCAAAACATATCATGACTATCAAATTATAGATTTCTATTGTCACTTTTATGGCTGGCGACCAAAATTGTCAATAAAATAAAATAAAATAAAAGCTCATGGAGTAATATTCAAAATTAATAATTCAGAAGCCAAAATGACATCATACACGTAGTTCATGGACTAAAATTTCTAATACACGTAAAAAAGACCTTTCCAGAGCCTAACAATATTGGGTGATATGTTTATGTTAAATCTATGCCAGGGGATATATGGCGCTAGAATGTGTTGTCGGAGGATAATTAACAGATAAGGCTGACGTTTATGCTTATGGCGTGCTGGTTCTTGAGATGGTAAGTGGCAGGAAGAATAGTGCATTCCAATTGGGGTCAAACTCAGTTTTGCACTCCGTAAGATTCTTTGCTCCTTTTCTTCTACATTTACCTCTTCATAATACTGTCTATTATCCCCATTTTGGTGTCTCGTTGGTTGTGGCCTCCACTACTCGTTTGTTAGAAGATCTAACGAGAGAGGAAAATGGGACAACGAATCTTGACTCCCATTCTTGATATTCTCTCTACCTGAAGAGATTTTTCCTACACTATGTTCAACCAAGTATACTGACATGTAAGTGACATCGTTTTCTTTCTTTTGGCATTAGGTGTGGAAACTTTACAAAAAAAATAGGATTGTCGAATCCGTTGATCCGGCCCTGGAAGGCGATTTCCCCGTGGACGAGGCATCGAATGTGCTCCAAATTGGGCTTTTGTGCACACAAGCTTCTGTTGCAGTACGACCATCTATGTCTGAGGTTGTTCAAATGCTTAGTGACGGAAATTGTGTAATTCCTTCACCATTGCAACCTCCATTCCTGAATGCTAGCCTTTTGAGTCCGGGAGAGTCGAAAAGTGCATCAAACGAGAAAAGAAGAGCTGAAGCTTCTGCTTCTTATACTGCAAAACCTAAAGCTGTTTGTGAATCACCACTTGAATTCACAGTGACATCCAAGCCAAGTTAGCACAAAAAAAACAATGATAGTTAAGATGTTTAAAAGAGTGGTTGAAACAGTATGATTAGAACCGCACACTATAACATGTGAGAGTTTTACATTGTTGTAAACTTTTGCTTTACACTTTAACATATGATAGCTTTGTACTGTCTATAGTTGAAATTATGTGACTAGAACCACTCTTTCAAACACTATAAATAACTTATGTACTTGAGTGGGTGATGATATTAGGGTGAAAAAAAAAGAGTGCTGCTGAGTGTACTTGAACTAGAACTGCCTTGAATTTTTTTATAGGCAAGGTATAGGTTTGGTTTCTTGTAAATGAAATTAGGGAATTTTATTTCTATTAAAAAATGAGGTAATTTTAGATCAAACACACAATACTCAATTGGTTTTCTATACCATTTTGTATTTTACCATCAATGTTTTATAGAAGATTTTACCATTAATTTATACATAATAAATTGGCGTATCATCTCCTAATAATTTACTCTAGTAACACACAAGAGCAGTACTAAAATGAAGAGTCAAATTTTCTGTTCAAATTTTAGGTTCAAACATGTGAACCAAACAGAATTAATGTCTCTCTTGTTATCCCACCTATAATATAATATTAGAGAAATATTATATTAATACCTTGTATTTTTTTTATATCATTTAATTGGTGCCTTTATATTTTCAATGGTACCTGGTAATTTTAAAGCTTATCATCCAAGTCCTTTGAAGCATTTTTGACTTTCCTTCTACTCTAAAAATATGTTGGAAACACATTTTTTTTAGAAATATAAGATGTCAAAAAAGGCAATGCTTTATGTGTTCCTAGAATTTTACGTCTCTCTTTTTTCAACATTGTTCTTCCCCTCGAGTGATTTTTATCGAATATTAACTTGAAAGAAAATCATTAAAAATAGTTATATTTATATAAGGTTAATAAGACAAAATCCAATTATATTTATAGAATTAAATGTGAACTTTAGTTTGTGAATATTTTATATACAACACAAACTGACGTCAATAAAACAACTATCATGTAATTATATGGTACAAAATATAACGTCATTATTACTATCATTGTATAACTATGATTTATTTTTAAAATATTCTAGAATTGGTGTTGAATTTTAATTTCATCATAGTAATTTGGCATACACTGTAATATTTTAAGTATTCACATAAATGTCACATTTTTAGACTCAATTGTTGTTTATGACACAAAATGTAAAAAATGCTTATGCCATAAACTTGGTGCGTGTCCTACTAGGACATTTTTCTCCTCTCTTTCTCTCTTTCTTTCTTTCCTCATCGTTGTTGGCTTGTCTCCAATTTCTAGATGATGTTATCAAACATCACCGACATCATCGACAATTACTACATATCAACCAAAAAAAAGAAGAAAGCTAAAGCACAACAACAACAACAATAGGATTTAGATGAAACCCAGGCCCACCAGATCTAGTGGAGGTGGTTATCCCAAGAGGTGGCGGAGGAGTAGGAAATGACGGCAATGGACCGGATTTGGCCATGATGACCCCTTCTAAACTCAAAATTTTGCGCATGTCTTCTTCTATGACACGTGCGACATACGATGGGTGACAACAACGGCCATAGGGATGGATCTCATTCTGCAGGTGACGTGTGATGGGCGATGATGATCATGATGGTCTAGTGCGAGACACTATCGACTGGATCGAAAGTAACCTCGGAGTAGAGCTACATGATTCCATCAATGTTGAGTGTCGACTGTTGGCATAAATCCAATACATATGGGCAAATATATTAAATAAATATGCATTAAAGCCTATCAAATAAGGTTGTCCAATTAAAAGTTATCAATTTAGGTTTTGGACTTTTAATGCATGATTAAGTGTGGACCTCCTATGTGTAGAGACCAAAATATAATTACTGATTTTATGATGGGTAAATTAGTAATTAAGGATAACTGTTAGGATTTAGCAGTTAGATAAAGGGGTTGTGGTTCCTAAGTCAGTACGAATGTTATTTTTCTATTCCCCATTTATAAAAAAATTACATAGGCAAATTTTGAAGAAGGAATTACGTACTAGACTTGGAAGATCTTCAACCTATAGACTCAGGAATCACATCACATCTATGGATTTAGGTTAGTTTTTGCATCTTATTAATTATCTCGGTGATTTGACATGAATGATCTTGGGTGATGATAGTTTTCATTACAATATTTTATTCTAACAAGTGGTATCAAAGAGCCTCTTCATGTTAAATCATTAGGAATCAATAATTTTCTGGATGTGATTCTCATAAAAAAATTCTCAAATTTAACAATTTACTATTTTTTAAAATTGTTAAATTTGAGAACAATTATTTGCAAAAATTTTGGTTGAATTATTCATGGAATACAATATTCATATATATATATATATACATATATAAATTCAGTTCTTACATATATTATATATATTGTATATATATAAATACATTCATATATATTTGGTTCGGTTTTTTAATATATAGATGCTTTTGTTTTATATATATATATATGGTTTTGTATATGTGGATTCATATTGAAGATTGTATAAATGGGTTTATTTATACATATGTATGTAGTTGTTTGGTTATATACATGTCGTTGGTTTTGGTTTTATATAGTTCGTATATAATATATAAATTTTGGTATTATATATAAAAACCATTCATTAGAGATTCAGCTGGCGGCACTCTTACCATCGACGACGAAGGACTCCGACTGCGTCTGAAAGAGGGAGTCACAGCCTCTGGACGCAACAACGCAGGGAGAGCGGTGGCCTAAACCCTCCGTATGAGGAAGTTTAAAAAAAAAAAGAGAGCAAGGGGTCGTTTCACCGGAGACAGGCCCTCCCTCCGCCGGCGTCGGCCCCTTCTGGCGGTTGTCGCTGGGGTGCCTATCGGAGAAGGAGCCGCGGCTAGACTGATTAGCGGCCGTCAGGCCGCCTGCTCACCCAAGGGGTCAAAAGACCCCTACAGTTTCTTTGGGAGAGGGTCTAGGCGTGGCTTCCTTACACTGGCCCAATTAGGCCTGTGACCAGTTATAACCTAGGGGTTAGATTATAAAAAAATAATAATAAGGTATATACGGGCCTAGTTGGGCCCGTGATTGGATAATGGAGAAGTTACACGGGTCGGGCTCGTGATTGGCTGTAACCCAAGGGCTAAACCCCTGGCTGACCCAAAAAAAAGGGGGAAATAAGAGGGAGGCTGGGTTAGGATCCGAGTTGGGTCCACCCGACCTGGTCCAGCCTGACCTAATCAAGATGACCGGTTGACTTTGACTGGTTGACCAGTCAAATTTATTTTATTTTATTTTACTTTTTAAAATTTTTGGTCATTTTTAGTGCAATTTTAAATTTAAATATTAGTATTTTATATATATTTTGAGATGAATTAATTGAAGCAACATGCCATTAAAGTTGCCTTTCTTGTGGAAATTAATTTGTTTTAGAATATAAACGGTTGTGTCCATGCAACTTATGTCAATGTTAACTAGCCTAAAGGAAGGCAATATTTGACAAAATTGCATGTACACTTGTGGTGATAAACACGTGATGATTATCTGGTTTTACGTGTGAACAATAAATCGGCCCAAAGGAAGATTTATTATTTTACATGTTCTTATGGTCGGTGTTTGATTATTACTCCAAGATATCACTTACAAGTTAATATTTCTATCCAAAAACTAAATATTAATGGAGTGCTTGATATCTTGAGATGAGGTTACCTTTATTTGGATTTATTATTGTTATTTTGGATTCTTATATGAGCTTGTTTTTGAGTTTGTTTATTTTGTTCTTTGTTTCAACTACTAGTTCTACCTCAACACTACTGCCAACATTAATTCAATTCCAACACTGAATGGTAGCAATTTCAAATCATGGCAAGAGAACCTCCTTATAGTTCTTGGAGTCATGGATCTTGACCTTGCGTTAAGGGTTCTTTCTCCTACACCTTTTACAGATAAGAGTTATTCTAATGAAAAGATGGACATGGAAAGGTGGGATAAGTCATCGCATGTGTATGATGATCATGAAGAAGGCCATTCCAGAAGTATTCAAGGGCACTATATCAAAAATGATAAAGACAGCCAAAGAGTTCCTCGAGGACATTGAGAAGAGATTTGCTAAAAATGAAAAGGCTGAAACAAGTACACTTTTGGTAAGCCTCATCTTAATGAGATACAGAGGTAAGAGGAACATTAGGGAGTACATCATGGAGATGTCTCATCTTGCTTCAAAATTGAGAGCACTTAAACTTGACCTTTTTAAGGACTTGTTAGTGCATTTAGTTCTTATTTCTTTTCCCACACAATTCAGTCAGTTGAAGGTGAGCTATAACTGCCAAAAGGAGGCTTGGTCTCTCAATGAGCTCATCTCACATTCTGTGCAAGAAGAGGAAAGGCTAAAGCAAGAGAAGGCAGAAAGTGCACTTTTGGCTAATACTTCCAAAGACAAAGAGAAGAAAAAAAAAAGAAGGATAAGGAAGCTGTAGTTACAACACCTCAAAAGAAACCAATTGATCCAGAAGGCACTGGTTGTTTCTTCTGTGGAGCTGCAGGACATAAGAAGAAGCATTGCACCAATTATCACGCTTGGTGTGCCAAGAAAGGAATGCTTTTTAATTTAGTTTATTTTGAGGTTAATTTAACTTTGGTGCCTAAACACACTTGGTGGATAAATTCTGGTGCAACCATTCACATCAGTGTGTCTATGCAGGGTTGCTGAGATGCCGAAAGCTAAATGATGGTAAAAGATACATCTATGTGGGTGATGGCAAGAAGGTTGAAGTTAAAGGAATAGGGAAATTTAGATTATTATTAAAGACTAGATTTTATTTGGATTTTGATGAAACATTTATTGTACTGTCTGGTAGGCGAAATTTGATTTCTAATTTTGTTTTGGACAAATATTGTTATTCTTGTTCATTTGGAAATGAAAATTTTAGTTTGTTTCATATTCAAAATTGGTTGGTTTCGGTTCTTTATCAGGTTACAATAATCTTTATTTGATTGATATAATTGCTTCATTTAATGAATCCCTACAATCAAGTACTCAAGGTATAGAGAGAAAATTAACCGATGAGAATTCTGCTACGTTATGGCATAAGAGATTGGGTCATAACCAGAAGGAGAATAAAGAGACTTGTGTTGGACGAAATTCTCGACCCCTTAGATTTTACAGATTTTGATATTTATGTTGACTGAATTAAGGGGAAACAAACCAATAAAAGTAGATTTGAAGCCAACAGGACTTTAGACATCTTAGAATTTATACATACAAAAATTTGTGGGCCATTTTCTACGGCTTCTTGGAATGGTCAACAATATTTTATAATGTTCATAAACAATTTTTGTAGATATGACTACATATTACTCATCCATGAAATGTCATAGTCACTGGATGTGTTCAAAAATCATAAGGCTAAAGTTAAAAACCAACTCAGCAAAAGGATTAAAAACGTCAGATCTAACCGTGGTGGTGAATAATATGATAGATATGACGGTTAAGGTGAATAATGTTCAGGACTATTTACTAAGTTCCTAGATGAAAGCGGTATCATTCCATAATATACTATGCTGGGTTCGCCCACTATGGTGTTGCTGAAAGACGAAATAGGACGCTTAAAGACATGGTGAGGAGTATAATTTCTCATTCTACCTTACCAGAATCACTTTGGGAAAAAATGCTTAAAACTACAGCATATATTCTTAACAGGGTTCCAACTAAAGCAACTGCCAAAACCCCTTACGAACTTTGGACAGGCAAGAAGCCTAGTTTAAAGCATTTGCATGTTTAGGCATGTCCTACTAAGGCAAGGCCTTATAGGCCTAATGAAAGGAAATTGGACTCAAGAGCAGTTAGTTGTTATTTTATTGGATACTTTGAAAGATCCAGGGGGTGCAAATTTTATGATCCCACGACTAAGTTGATTTTTGAGACAGGAAATGCTTGGTTCTTTGAAGATGTCGAGTTTGCGTGGGGAGATAAAGTTAAGGACTTTGTTTTTGAAGAAGAATATGTTGATATTCCCATAGCTGGTATTGACATTGATCAGGTTCCTATTTCTGACATTGTTTAAGAAGCAGATCCAAATCAAGACAATGTCGGAAAACCTCTCAATTCAAAAATTGTTCCAAAAGAACAAACTCTACCATCTCAAGAACCTATGCCATTAAGGAGATCCATTAGAGAAAGGAGAAGTACGGTGCCAGATGATTATATTGTATTTCTCCAAGAACATGAGTTTGACATTGGTCTGGTGGAAAATGATCCAATCAACTTCCGTCAAGCTATGAAAAGTTCTAGATCTCAAAAGTGGAATGGTGCCATGAATGAAGAGATAAAGTCTATAAAGGACAATGATGTTTGGGATATTGTCCCATTGCCTAAGGAGCAAAACCCATTGGTTGCAAATAGATATTTAAGAGCAAGAGAGATTCAAATGGCGATGTGGAAAGGTTCAAGGCTTGTCTTGTTGCTAAAGGTTTTACACAGAAACAAGGCATCACTATAAAGAGACTTTCTCTCCGGTTTCTTCGAAAGACTCTTTTAGGATTATAATGGCATTAGTGGCGCATTTTGATCTTGAGCTTCATCAGATGGATGTTAAAACTGCGTTTCTCAATGGTGACATTGATGAAACAATTTATATTGTGCAACCGAAAAACTTTATGTCGGGAGATGGAAAGAATATGTTTTGCAAATTGAAGAAATTCATGTTTGGGCTTAAGCAAGCTTCTCGTTAATGGTATTACAAATTTCATCAGATTATCATCTCGATCGGTTTTGAGATGAATGTGGTTGATGATTGTATATACTATAAGTTCAGTGGGAGTAAGTATATTTTCCTGGTTTTATATGTTGATGACATTTTGCTTGCCAGCAACAATATAGGCTTATTGTACGAAACCAAGAGATTTCTATTGAAGAAATTTGAGATAAAATATCTTGGTGACGCCTCTTTTGTGTTGGATATACAGGTACACCGGGATCGCTCTCGGGGTATTCTTAGATTATCACAAAAGAGCTATATCAAAAAGGTTCTCAAGAGATATAGCATGTAGGATTGCAAACTAAGTGATACCCCTGTAGCTAAGGGAGACAAGTTTAGTCTCAATCAGTGCCTTAAGAATGACTTTAAGATTTAGGAAATGCAGAAGATTCCTTATGTGTCAACAGTAAGGAATCTGATATATGCACAAGTTTGTTCGCATCTAGATATTGTGTATGTTATAGGGATGTTGGGTGGATACTTAAGCAATCTTGGAAATGATCACTAGATAGCAGCCAAATAAGTCTTGAGGTATTTACATAGAACAAAGGACTACATGCTCACGTAATCGAAGGTCGGAACAGCTTAAGATCAATGGGAATACTGACTTCGATTATACTAGATGCCAAGATAGTATGAAATTTACGTCAAGCTACGTCTACCTTCTGGCTGGAGGTGCTGTCTCTTGGAAGAGTGCTAAACAGTCTTTTATAGCATCTTCTACCATGTCGATAAAGTTCATAGCGCGTTACGAGACGTCTAATTATGGAATATGGCTGTAGAATTTTGACACGAGGCTGCGTATAGTGGACAGTATTCAAAGACCACTCAAGTTATTTTGTGATAGTAAGTCAGTAGTTCTATATTCTAATAATAACAGAAGCTCGACGAAGTCAAAGCATATAGACATCAAGTTCCTGATTGTGAAAGAAAGAGTTCATAGTGGATAATTGTCTATAAAGCACATCGATACAAACTCCATGATTGCAGATTCGCTTACTAAAGGATTGCCACCTAAAATGTTTCATTAGCACACTGCTTGTATAGGTGTCATATCAGGTTTTAAGGTGAACCAATTGGAAATAAGCATGTTAAGATTACATTGCATGAAATTTCCATGCTACACATCCATGCTTGATTTTGTCATTAGTTGTATTGGTATATGTGATCATTGATGGGTCTAGTTATGATATATGTAACGAATGTCGCTTTGGTCCTATATTAATATGGTTAATGGACAACATTGTTGAGATGCATAAGGTTTTGATAGCAAAATTCATGAGCACATAAGGTATAATTCACATTTATAAAGTTTCATATATAGCCCAAATGAGAAATTGTTGGAGTAAATCCAATATATATGGGCTAATATATTAAATAAATGTGTCTTAAAGACTATCAGATAAGGTTGCCCAATTAAAAGTGATCAATTTGTGTTTTGGACATTTAATGCATGATTAAGTGTGGGTCTCCTATATGTAGAGACTAAAATATAATTACTGATTTAATGATGGACTAAATTGATAATTAAGGATAACTGTTAGGGTTTACCAGTTATATAAAGAGTTTGTAGTCTCCAAGTCAGTACGCACGTTATTTTTTTGTTACCTATCTACAGAGAAATTATAGAGGCAAACTTTAAAGGAGGACTTACGTACCAGACTTGAAAGATCCTCAACCTACAGACTCAGGAATCACATCACATTTATACATTTAGGTTAGTTTTTGCATCTTATTAATTATCTCGATGATTTGACATGAATGATTCTGGATGATGATGGTTTTTATTACAATATTTTGTTCTAATATCAAACCCGTGGATTTCAATCACCAGATCTTCCCATGGATATCTCCTTGTGTCGTGTGTTTTCATGATCGTTGGCGCTACTCTGAGAAGTTTGGCTGCCTACAGAGGAAAAGCTTCGACAAAGCTGCTCTCAAAGGAGAAAGTGAAAGAGAGATTTTTATTAAAGAATTATGAAAAACAATGGTTAAATAAGTTTTGTGGCAAAAGTGGCACAAACTTTTTAATAATTTAATTTTGTAGAGTGAATAAATTGACAGAGAAAAAATGGCATGGAGTATAATATTCTCTAATTGTTTTCCATTTGCAAAAAGAAAAATTACAAGAAATAGGCCAATTGTTGAATTCATTCAAAATAAATAGTATATTACAAAGACTAAAAACTTAATAGGCTATATCTAGTTTTAAATATTCACTTTTCAAATATATGCTCTCTTGTCTTTCTTTTGACATTCTCTAATTTTCAAAAAAAAAAAAAAAAAAACCAAAAAGAAAGAAAAAAAAACTTCTTTCTATTGCAAATCTCCATACCTCTCCCACCCCTCTTTCTTCCTCTATATCCACCCTCCCTCTCTCCTCCTTCTCCATGATGATTCTCTCTCTTCTCTTTCCCCTCACTTTGTGTTACCACAATGCATTGAGGATTGCTGTCGGCAATAGGGGATAGATCTTCTTGTCACTATTGTGACTTTCCTCTCTATCACGAGGATCCACGGGGTCACTAATCTTCACAAATTGCCATCGCGATATGCCACGAATGAGTCTCTGTCACACTTTTCTAACGAGATCCTCCACATGAGTCGTCATCAAGGACCTCTATCCTTGATTTGTTCCTATACGTATTTTGCAAAGTTTGGAATTTGCTACATTTGAAAAAATGATTATTCACTTGATTTAATTGATTTTTTTTGTGATATGTGTAAATAAAATGTTTTTTTTACTTGCTTTATGTGTTGTTAATTGTTTCGTGAAAAAGTTACATGTTATGCTACACTTTTAAAAATTGTATTTATTTATGCCACACTTAAAATGTTATGACGTACTATCATTTATATTACATGTTAAGTTATGCCACCAATGAATATTGATGATATTTATAAAAAATAAATCTTAAAAGATGATCTTTATAAAAATTTTCTTTTATTTTAGTCTTTTCAATTATCATCGTAAATTAACTAGTGAGTGAGGAAGAGAGAGGAGAGATAAAAAAAAAAAAAAAAAAAGCAAAGTTGGTATTTTGCACAATGTTGAATGTGAATTTATAATAATTGACCGATTTACTAACTTTCATGCTACTTTTTATGAGAAATTATAGTAAATATAGCTTTTTCAAAACTAATTGCTGTAAATAGTAAGTTTTGGAATATTTATAGTAAATAAAAATTTTATGGTGCAAATAATTTATTTATCTCCTTTTTACAGTTAAATAATACTTATTTACACAATAAATAGATTTAAGGTGTAAATAATTTAGTACATTCTTATTTATACAGTAAATAAATTATTTATAAAAAAATATTTCAAAATTTGATATTTACTTCAAAAAATTTCAAATATATGTTATTTTCTACATTCTTTCAATTTTTATTCTCTTCCAAATTTGCCTCATTCCACTCATTTTCCCTTTGAAAAGGGGCTTTTTACAAAAATGCCATAAGATTTTAGCTTGAGCTATTTTATGCCATAAAAAAATATTTACAGATAATGCCATAACCACGTTATCACTTATATTAGAAATACTGAAATATACCTTTATCAAATTTACCAATATCCAAAGAGGGAAAGAAAAAGAAAAAAAAAACAAGGTTTAGTTTATCGGTATTTTGGTCAGCATATAAGATATTACTTATACCATTATGGCCTATTTTTAAATAGTTTTTTAACATGTGATATAAATCATTCCAATTCTAGAATAGGGAGCATATAATATAACGAGCAATCTTATTTAATCCCATGGGGTTATAACGCTGTTATTAATAAAATAGTAAGATTTAGTTTATAAAATAGACTATATATTAGACTATGGTCTATAGTTTTATGAGTAGTTAGGTTTTAACTATCGATGAATGTGGATGGATTTTCCTACAGATACTTTCGAATCAAACAATTAGGAATTTTGGGCCCTCAAATCACCGTTAGATGGACCTGTCCACTCGGATATGCAAGCGTAATTAGAATTACGTGAAGGAAAAATAAAGCATAAATAAATAACACGTCAAATTTATAGTGGTTCACTCTGTTAATGAAGAGCTACGTCCACTGTAGTTCACTATCTGGTATGCTGTGTACAAAAAGCAGTATTACAAAGAAATTAGGATGAAAATAAACGGGCAGAGTTCTGTCCCTTTTTTCTGTACGTCTTTCTGTCTATATTTCTCCCTATGTTTCTGTATATCTCCCCCCTTGAAGCCACCTCTCCGCCATATATATACTATGGAGTCGAAACGTGGTCTTTAACCGTCAGATGGGGTGGAGTAGTGCTTCGCAGGTGAATGTGATAATGGGATACATGTCGGTAGATGATTTGCTGCAGAATCCACTACTTC
>CAMOHE010039666.1:0-32866 GCA_946598075.1 Artocarpus hirsutus
GACTCTGAAGAGTCTATTTTCTCTTTTTTTGTGGATCCGGAAAGAAAACGCAGTATAGAAATATCAACTCTCAAACGTAAGTTGAATGTGATTGTGTAATTATTAAACGACCAACCTGTGATTTCATTATCTAACCAATTTCAGTTGAAGATTTAGATATTTTTCTTCTTTTCATGATGGGGTAGGAATCTTTTGGTCTTTTTGTGGGTCATACAGAATCTTTTCATCATCATGGAAAGGAATGTGAGATTCTCATGGGCTTGAGATCCTAAGAATATGAATATCATCATGTTGGATAGGATTCAGATTACTTCAAAATAGGATAAAGTGACTCCCATGGGGTTGAGTTTCTTGGGAATCTATCATAATTCTTGCACCAAAGTGAGAATGTTATAGACTCTCATTCACATTTTCAGGATTACTGTATAGCAAACGCCTCTTTATTGTTGGATTGTGCTTTTTATGTGTGATAGATAAGGAGAAAATTCTTTTGTACCATTCCTTTATTCTTTGTATTTGATCTCCTAAAAAAAGAGTTTCTTTTTTCAAGAAGACATGCTATGTATGAGACATACTATGTTCAACTCATGCATGAGACGAAGCACGTTTTTTAACTAGTAACTAAAAATTAAAAAAAGTCGAGAGTTCTTACCAGCAGAGCATGTCTTTTGTCGGTCGTTCTTCCAATTTCCAAATACTTCGACGATTTAAAGAAGTTACCATATGCTTCGGACCATTTGCCTTCGAATTGAATAAACAGGCATAGGCCCCACGTTATCCATCCAATTTAAACAATCCCACATCTGCAAGAGAAGAAAAAAGACTAGATTGAGATTCGGGCCACATTGATATTATTTTTAGCTTGTAGGATGGTAAATCATGATGACTACTGTTAGACAAAGCAATTGAGCGACTAATTTTTGATAGTAAAGAATATGCACTTTAATCATAAATTATACCGTACATAAACATATATGATTTTATAAAAATTAATTTTTAAAAGATCAGATTTATGAAAATTAAAAAAAATAAAGTGATTCCATAGCCATCATTTTGTGTGCATTTTCGAACTTCTCCCCAGGGAAAAAAAAAAAAAACATTTCCTACTAAAATGTTTTTAATAGAAAGCATTTATTTATTTTTCTCTTATATGAAAGATTAAAGAAGAACTTTTTGCCTTTTAAATAATTATAACATAACAAACTGTTTGTATTAGTTTTTACACAGTAACAGGAGAAAAACAAAAGAAAAAAATAACATATATTAGTGTACGAGGGATGTTGTAACGGTTTCGTGGGATGGTTCGTAACTTTGTGTTGTTCTCAATAGTTCTGAGAGAGGATATTTGATGGCATAATTTTCTTTTTATTTTTTTGAGAACAATTTTGTTTTCTTGCTTGTGATCTTGTTGGCTGATGATTTGTTTTGATACCATTATAGAACTTTTTGATACCAAAATAATTAGAAGGGTTTTGTAATTTTAAAACGTCTTTTGCACAATTACTGTAATATAAACGAAGATAAAGATTTAAAAAACAACTAAAAATGAAAATAATCAATGACTATAAAAAGAAAAAAAATAAAGAAAAAAAGCAACAAACGTACAAAGACAATGGCTTTGTTTAATAAATAAGTTAGAACTTTAAATTTCAACTTGTTAGAGTGTAAAGTTCTCATATGTAATAGTAGTTTGCTACAGTATTTAAGTTATAACTTATTTTTCAAATTAAGTGAACACAATTGGAAAGAAAAATAAAAATTTTACACTGCTAAAAAATATATATAAGTAGGGGTCACATTAGAGAAAGGTTATGAAAGTTGTTTTAATAAAAGACATTGTAGAAATATTATCTTAAATGTACGTTTAAATATAAATACAAAATTTTAGATTTACGAAAATGTACGATCCAAATATTTCATCCCAATATTATGTACATTGATAAGTAGACCATATTTGAAAAAGAAAGACTTTAGTGAAGATAATCAAATAGATATTTTAATGGGGGCATATTTTTCATGATTTTGTGAAGTTAGAGATGTGCACGGATTCGCTCCATGTTCTAGAATGTGCAGATAATAAACCAAATATTTTTCAAGATCTTGCGAAGTTAGAAAATCACACAGAATCGTTCTATCATCTAGAATTTGCAGATGGTGAACCCGATATTTCTTTGAAGATCTTGCGAAGTTAGAAGATCACACAAAATTGCTCCATGATCTAGAATTTGCATATAACGAACCCGAAATTTTTCAGAATCTTGCAAAGTTAAAGAAGATCACATGGAATCACTCTATCATCCAGAATTTGTAGATAATGAAACCAATATTTTTCAAGATCTTTTGAAGTTAGAGGATCACATGAAATCGCACTATGATCTAGAACTTGCGGATGATGAACCCAATATTTTTCAAGATGTTGCAAAGTTAGAGAATCATACAAAATCGCTCTTTGATCCAAAATTTGCATTTAATGAATCCGATATTTTTCAAGATCTTGCGAAGTTAGAGAATCACACAGAATCACATGATCTAGAAGTTATAAATAATAAACCCGATTTTTTTCAAGATCATTCGATGTTAGATGATCATATGGATTTGCTCCATGATCTAGAATTTGCATGAACCCACCTGATATTTTTTAATATCTTATGAAGTTAGTGGATCACAAGGAATCACTATGATCCAGAATTTGCAGATGTTGATGCCGATATTTTTTGAGATCTTGCCAAGTTAGAGAATCACACGGCATCGCTCCATAATCCAAAATTTATTGATTATAAATCCAATATTTTTCAAGATCTTACAAAGTTAAAAGATCACATTGAGTCGCTCTATAATCTAGAATTTATATACAATGAACTCGATATTTTTTAAGATCTTGCAAAGTTAGAGGATCACACGGAATCGCTCTATGAATCAGTATTTGCAGATGACGAACACGATATTTTTCAACATCTTGTGATGTTAGAGGATCACGTGGATCATTCCATGATCTAGAATTTACAGATGGTGCTCAATAATTTTCAAGATCTTACAAAGCTAAATGATCACACGAAATTGCTCCATAATACAGAATTTACAGATGATGATCTCGATATTTTTCAAGGTCCTGTGAAGTTAGAGGGTCACATGGATTTGCTCCATAATTCAGAATTTGCGGATGATGAACTCGATATTTTTTAAGATCTTGCAAAGTTAGAGGATTATAAGGAATTGCTCCATGATCTAGAATTTGTAGATGAAGAACCCGATGTTTTTCAAGATCTTACGAAGTTAGAGGATCAGACGAATTTGCTTTATGATCTAGAATTTGCAGATAATAAACTTGATATTTTTCAAGATCTTGTAAAGGTAGAAGATCACATAAAATCGCTTCATGATCCAGAATTTGCGGATGATAAACTTGATATTTTCTAAGATCTTGCGAAGTTAGAGACAGAATTGCTCCATGATCCAAAATTTGTGGATGATGAACTTGATATTTTTCAAGATCTTACGAAGTTAAAGGATCACATAGAATTGCTCCATGATCCAAAATTTGTAGATGATGTACCCGATGTTTTTCAACATTTAGCAAAATTAGAGGATCACACAGAATCACTCCATGATCATAAATTTACAGATAATGGACCCGATCTTTTTCAAGCTCTTATAAAGTTAGAGGAGCACACGGAATCGCTCCATGATCCAGAATTTACAGACGATGAACATGATATTTTTCAAGATCTTGCAATGTTAGGGGATCATACAGAATCACTCTGATCTAGAATTTACAGATGATGAACCCGATATTTTTCAAGATTTTGCGAAGTTAGAGGTTCATACGAATTCGGTCCATGAGCTATAATTTGAAGATGATGAACCCGTTGTTTTTCAAGATCTTGTGTAGTTTGAGGATCACACAAAATCACTCCATGATCCAAAATTTGCAGATAATGAACCTAATATTTTTCAAGATCTTGTGTAGTTAGAGGATCACACGGAATCACTCCATGATCCAAAATTTGCAAATAATAAACCCAATATTTTTCAATATTTTGTAACGTTAGGGGATCACACAGAATCGCTTCATGATTCAGATGTTGTAGAGTTAGATAATGGTATGGATTCTTTCCAAGATTCTCACTGGGTACATCCAGAATCGCTCCATACTTGGGTTTTGCTTCATGATCCGAAATTTAACCATTGCCTGAATAGTGTGTTAATTTTTTTTATTTTTCAAAACACGTTTCTTTCTTTTTTCACCATTGTCTGAATGTTAAACAGTATTTTTATTTGGGTGTTTTTACTTAAAATGTTAAACAGGTAAGTAATAGAAAAGGCAAATCATCTAGTGATATAGAACGGATGTGAGACTACCCTAGTACTTATACATGTTAGGCAAGCTTTAATGCCTAAACGATGTAGGATTTCACATTTAGATTTTTTTCAATAAAATCCAAATGTTAATGAGCATAGTTTGAACACCAATTTCTCACTCACCGGATTTCCATTTTGAGCCTATAAACATGTGATTTTGATCTCTTGGCGACGGAGAACACAAATTTACCAAGACCCATTACTTTTACAAACTAGGTCTCACTAAAAATTAGGCCTTAAAATAGCTCCTTAAAATGGTTATTAACCATTCTTTCCAACAGGCTTTGCAATCGATGTACCGACCGATAACCAAGTCTGTGTGTATACCAATAAATTCTGCTTGAACCCAGAACACATGTTTTTTGTTTTTTGTTTTTGTTTTTAATTTATTTTTTCTTTCAACTTTGTTGGTATTTCTCCCTGGTTTTTTTTCCCTCTTTTTTCTCTTCTTTCATAGTGGATGTCGGTGGTAGGCGGTTTTTTTTTTTTTTTTTTTCCTTTTTAGTCCTTTTCTTCCCCTCACATCCTTAAGTCCTCTTTTCTTACTTTTTCTTTTACTTTGTTTTAATTATTTACACATGACAACAACATTTTTCCACATTATTGTATATGTCGAAAACAATTGTGTGTGTGTTAGTATTGTTGTTTGGTAAATTGCTAAGCCAAATGAATCAAACCTGACCATTAAGCTAATACTCGTTCAATAATTTATACATGTAGATCGATTCAGTTTATTCTCACGGAATCTCCTGCAGCCTGGTTATGATGTTCCACTTCTTTAAGCTTCCTTTTATATCCCGGTATCATTTTATATGCATATCTGTTTTTGCTCTGCGAGGTTAATACTTTCAAATCGTCAACAATCTCAATGGAGATGGAAAGCCGTCCACTCCCATCTTGAGTTTGAGATCGTTGATCCTTTGCTCTACCAGATCATATCCGTATAGGCGTGTCCGTGTGTAGATTGATCGTCTGAGTGCTTTTTTTTTTTTTTTTTGGATCCGAATGAAAATGCAGTATAGAAAACTCTCAGCGTAAGGTCAATGTAATTTGTATAAGCTTTAAACGACCAAACTGCGATTTAACTGTGATTTATTATCTAACCAATTTCAGCCGGAAGATTTAAGATGTTTTTCTTCTTTTCATGATGGGATAGAAATCTTCTGGTCTTTTTGTGGGCCATGCAGAATTTTATCTTCTATGACTGGCCAACTACCACTAGATGCGTTACCTAAAATCTTTCAAAATGTCGTTGTGCTTATGTAGCCTTAATGATCCGTAACTATTAGACAAACCAGCCACAACACCCAATGTACACATATCAACAACATTGCCACCTTAGTGTTTCGAAAAAAAAAATTGTGTTAGTATTGTTATTTTATAAATTGCTAAGCCACATGAATCTAACATAACTGTTAAGCTAAATACTTATTTTTAATAATTCAATTAGTTATAATCAATTACAATGTAAAGCTCTCAGCGGCTATTGTGTAAAGCTCTAAAAATAAAATTCTTAGTTCCAACCGATTTGTCAAACATCTTATGCTTCTATGGTTTCACTTTTTTAAACTTCTTATATCCCACAATATGTTTTAGAAGATTTCTCCAGTAGATGGTAACAAAGTAATCTACGGGTAGATAATTGCTTTTCAATTGTTACATATGTAGAAAAAGGATGATTTTGATCAGATTTAATATCGGTGAATAATGACCTCGTATTTTATAGACATATCTATATTTGTTTAAGTACTAAAAGAAAAACTCTATCGGATAAGATAACAATTTTAGATTATGTTAAAATCATATCAATTATTGAAAAAGAACCACAATGTAACATATCTTGGTAAATCTGACAAATTAAATCATCCTCTATTGGCTGCTTTTTTTTTAACACACATTGTTTTTGGAGGGGAAGAGAATGAGGTTGTGGCCCCCCAAATGGGGGTGGTCCCGGATTCTTGATGTGCAAGTTATGTTTGTAGAGATGCCAAAGCCAATGCGACAAAGACAAAAGAGGTGTGATTGGATTTGTCACAAAATAAAAGGCCAAGAAGATGTGAAAAAGCCACGATGGTGAAGATTACACTCACTGATTTTTGAGTGCTTTTAAGCGTCGATATTGCATTACTGCCTAACATGTGGAGGCTTTGCTTTTAATTTCGGACAGATAATAAGATTCCCCGAAATTCTTTTTTTTCCCCTAAAAAATAGGATTTATATACATATACAAATATATATATATATATATATATATATATAAAGTATTGCCAATAGGAATGTGCTGGATCTTGGTGTTGGCACTAGCCGTTTGTCTACCTGGATTTGTAAGTTTAATTAAAAAAATTTCGGCTGGAATTTGGCTACTTCCGGTTTGTTTAAAAAAACTATTAAGGTATTTGAAAAGTTAGTTAAAAATTAGAATTAATGATTTGAATTAATTTTAGTTTTATGCTATAACAATTTTTAGTTTTTATTATAAGTATTGAGAGCTTTACACTTTTTTTTTTTGGCCGGAACAAGTTAGGTTTAACCAAGAGACAAATACCCTACATAAATTCACACTCTATTTTTTATATTTATAAAAATGAATGAGACATGGTTTATAGAGTGTAAAAACCGTAAAATTAAAAATTAATAAAGTATGATAATACAATAATAGTTTAATACAATTTGATTGTTTAAAACAACCAATAAAATATTTAAAAAAATTTTCTTGATAATAAAGTATAAAATCTAATATAGTTCAAAAGAGAAATAAAAAGGAAAATCTAATATAAATATGAACGCATGAGAAGTGGGCAATGAAATATCTATTGGGCATGAGGTCCCTCTTATCTGCGTCGTCGTTATTTTGATTGGGCAAAAGAAAAAGCTGAGACAGCTGTAATATTTTCATAGGAAGGACAGTTGTAATTTGGAAGGATAGATATAGTCACAGACACCTCGAAATCTCACAGCCACAATTTCAAAAAGACAAAAAAAACTGAAGAAAAAAGAATTCAGGCTATAAAAAAAAAAAAAAAAAAAAAACAAGGTTCTGGAATATGGCAAAAGCTGGAAGATCAATCTGACGAATACCATGCAATGAATCGAAAAATATATCAAAAAAAGGAAAAAGAAAGGTTTTTTAATTTTTAATCGCGTATTTGCCAAACCAAAAAAAGAAAAAAAAAAACCAAAAAAAAAAGCTTTTAATGGAGTAATTATGACAAAAAATATAAAGGCAACAGTAGAAGACAATACACAGTCGATAACCATTTTCCTAATTCAACCCAAGATGAGGATTAATCAAGATTTGAAACCAATGATAAAATTTCAACCTAACTTATCATCAACAAAAGATGAATTATAAGGAGCACGAAATTGAAATCAACCATGGCGACTGATACAGAAGTTCTCAACCAGTTGATAATCGAATTTTCGTCTTCTTAAACACTTATTCAAGTCTCTCTTCATCTCAATAATGTATACAACACACAATCACAAATCAGATTGCTTCATAGATATGTAATAATATAATAATACTATTAATAACACGTAAAATATAAACGAAAAAAATTATATAAAAATAAAAATAAATTAAAACAAGCACTTTATCTTCTGCATCGAGTAATAGCACTACAGCCGCGAGAGTAGGGATTGGCTTGGGCGCCAGGTCGGCAGTTGTAGTACGACGCACCGCGTCGGGAGCAGGGGACAGTGTTCCTCCTCAGCGCACCGTAGCTGATGTACCGCCTCTGCGCTAAGATGCGCCGGTGGCTCTCCGAGTCCATCTCCATCTCCAGCTCCCAGTCCACGTCGGAGAGGAGGCAACCCCCGGTCGAGCCACGACAGCCATCCGATCCCGCCGCAATCCAGCTCAACTGGTGGTCACCGATGAAATCGACGGCCGAAGAAGACGCCAGCGTTAGATGAACGGCTAGGATCGCGCAAATTGCCACGAATCGAAAGATGCTTGCTTTTGGGCTTCCCATTTTTCTGCTCTCTCTTTTAATCCTTTCTTTCTTCCTTCTTTTTTTTTTTTTTTTTTGTGGGTTGAGAGAGGCCTGGAGTGAGCAGAGGTTTGGCTTATAACAGAGAATGATTCAAATATGCCACTGGTTTTTGGGGTTATTTACGGGGATTGCCACTATTCTTTAACGTGAAACCGGCTTTACTTGTAATCTAAGAATGTCAATTGGTCTGTGGACAGCCACTGGTCAGCTTTTGACTTCTTTTCCTTTTGTTCTTTCCCTAATTTATTTTATAATTTTTATTTCCTCCATCTGTTGCTTTTTCTTTTTTTTTTTAATACGTGAATTTGTTGTTTTTTTTTTTATGGAACGTGAATTTTTAATTTGTCTTGTTCATTTTCTCAAAAGCAAATTAAACTAAGATAAGACCTTTTTCTTTAAAAAAATAAGAAAACATATTATGCCAATGGTGTACATGTATTTGAAGATTAATAGGGTGTTTAGTAAAACAATTTCAACTCAAAAAATAGTTTAAATATTGTATTATATGAAATTTTATATCATAATATATATAATATAAAATTTTTTTACTGTGCATAGTTTGAACCCATAAGTTTTTCAAAATATTGAGCTCCTTTTATTATCAAGGTATATTTTCATACTTATAAAAACGGTCTTTTTAAGTAGAGGTCCTCGTAAACAATGTACTATGACGTTAAATTCAGTAAAAAGCCCGTCAAAAATGTATATATTAAACTGATAGAGTCTAATATAAGCAATAAAAAAAAAAAAACCCTCAATGCTTTAATAAAGAAAAAGTGCTTTCATAATCCACCGAAAAGAAAGGGAGAGGGCGAGACGTATTGCGTTAATGATGCGGGTATTAGACAGCCAAAGCCAGTTAGCGGGCAGCCAAATTGAAAACGAGTTGTAGAATACTTGCTATAAAATTTTTAAGGTGTTTGAGAGAGTGATAGGAACTATTTTTACTGTTGCATGTAGAGAATTTTTTACTGTAGAAAATTTGTTTTTTGTTACTATAGCATGTGAGAACTTTTTACTGTTTATAACTGAGACTGTGGTGAGAACCACTTTGCCAAACACCCCTTTTGTGTTCACATTGATTGAAAAGATGTACGTCGTACGAGGCAATAACGCAAGGGAAGTTGATGTCGTTTTCATAGGAAACGACGTATTTTATCGCTCTTTGTTCCTTAATGAACAAAAATCCAAATATATCGTCACTATAACATCGGCAATGCGTAAACCATGTTTCTGATTAGCACTATTCTATCAGACACGACAGCTGAAAAAAAAGTAGAAAAAGAAAAAGAAAACGCGTTCAAGGAATGTCGCTTTCACAAGAAGATAAGGACACTTGTGTTTTAACAAAAACAAATCTCGTCATAACCATATTCGAAAGCACAGACAAAGAAAAACTAGAGTTTCTGTGATTTTGTTTACTTTACATCATCACCACTGTGAAAAAATAATGCTCTTGTTTTTACGTAAAAGTGAAGCTTTTGAGAATGAAAACGTGAGGAAGAATCATTTCATCATGGAAAATGGAAATCTACAACTGCAAAAATTGACTTGAGGACTTCCTATCGTGTAATCAATGTTAATATTGGCTTCGTTTGAAAAGTACGTTTAAAAAACAAAGTTTAATTTATTATTGTGTAAAATTTTTATATATTATAGTGAAAAAAAAAGTTTGATAGAATGTAAAGTTCTTATATACTACAATTTTTAAGTTTTAACAAATTTTTCACACTCCTTGACAATTTGGGATGTAGGTTTAGCCATTCATAGTCGCTTTTATACAAAATTTTGATTTTTGATATTTTTCCGCTATCATAAGTTTTTTAAGGAGAATTTGAGGAGATTCAAACTTCATGGTGTAAACGTCAATAATGCAGTGAATTTATCCTCAAGCCAAACTTACCACCACGTAGCAAAGTTGAGATAACTATTAAAATGGTTTATGGGAAAGAATAAATTGGGAACGGAGGAAATTGTAAATTCACAAACGTAGTACAAATTTTTTTAACTTTGAAAGGAAAGAGGAAGGAAAAAATTGATAAAACGGGTGTTTTGTGAAATAACTATTTTAACCTATTTACTCCTTTTTTTTTAAAGATATAATTGTAAAATAAATTAGATCTGATATTTCCTTTTTTTTTTACTCTTTCTTATGCCTAACACATGAAAGTGAGTCCCCCGTATGCCTTTTTACTTCCTTCACTTTGATGGTTTATTTTCCCTCCCTTTTATTTTCATCTCTTCTACCAAATTCATAAGTTCTCCCCACCTGACCAAACTAGTGAAGAAAAAGCGCTTTAAGCTACAAATTATAGAATAAATTAGGTAGCATGCCACTTCTATATTACTACTGTTGTCTTCTACTTTTTTTTGTTTTTTTTTTTATTCATATTGTTTCTCCTAACTAAATGTTGGTCTAACCTTAATCCAAAATACTTGTGAACAATTACATCATTTTATTATTTGGAAGTTACATTTTTCAAATTTTTTATTATAATGAATAAAATTAAAAATCAATGCAAAAAGAAAAAGGCATCTTTCTAATTAACCCTCAAACTGTGGAATCATGTTAATTACTATTAATTTTTGTTAAAAATTATAATTTTTTTTCTAAATTTGGATTCTATCATTAAATTTTACCATGTAATATAATTTTCATAAACTTTTGTCATTCCTATAACACTTCTCAAAATTTTGCTATTTTTCTGGATTTTTGATATGGGATTAGAAGGCCGTTTTTGAGATTTTCCTAATTAAAAGCCCAAAAGATGAAGGGCCCAAAGGGAATTGTAGTAATTAGGCCAATTAACAAAACAAATAAAACCAAACAGCACATTTTACAAAGACCGAGAATTAAATTTTTAATCATTTGATTTTACAATATTATCCCTTTGTTCCTAAACTCTCCCTTTTTTCAGAAAAAGGAAGGCAAAAAACCTGATTTTGACCTTTTTTTATTTATCTTTCGTCCTTTTTCTCTTTCTCTCTCTTTATTCTCTCACTTCTCCGTGTAGCGAATGAAGAAGCCGTTGCCAAATCCTCCACCGTCGAAGCACTCATTGACAATAGAGTCTAGACCCAGCTGTGCAACAACCACTGTTCCTCCAGCTGCAGATGCCAACGGGAAATGACGTCGGTCAGTCCATCGGGAGCAGCGTGACTAGCCTGGAGTTGCGCGACTGGCCATGGTAGACTTCGAGGGCTGCAAGACGAGCATAACTGACTCTGGGAGCCGCGCGACCAGCCATGGCAAACTTTGGGAGACGTGTAACGACGTCTCCATTCTTCTCATGTGACAGATTCGGCGCGACGATGGAGGTCCACTAGAGATTCGAGAAGTAGAGATCCACTGTGGAATTTCGACAACGGCAAGATTTCTAAGTCGACGAGGACTGACGAAGATCGGCGACGGCGCTATCTTTCGCACTTGTGGAGATTTGTTCTTCTCCAGCATCGATCCATTTGGCGACGACGACAGTGGGATCGTTGCGTCCGGAGTGCTCGCACGCAACAGGGGTTCTGGCAATGAAGAGAGAGAAGAAAAGGAGAGAGAGGGAAGAGGGGAGAGAAAATATAGGTCTGGGTTTTTGGGGAAGACGAAGAAAACAGGATTATTGTTTGGAATTTTATTTGACTATAAATTAATGTTTACAAAATTTGGGTTATTAATGTAAGTAGGTTTTCGTTAGGCGAACAACGCACATTCTGCCAGGACCCAATCCGCAGACACAAAGCCCACCTATTTGAAGGACGGGCCCAAACTTCCAATTAAAACGGGCCCAATCGAGAGTTGAGACCCATCACAAAAGTTTTTTCCAGCCGTCGGATCAAGATCCAAATCAGTCCACCATATATAAACTCAACTTCCATTGTCCTCAGCTTCGCCAGAGAAAATCCCAAACCCTAGCTGTTTGCCTCTTCGCAACTCTCTTTCGTTGACGAAGCACTCCATTCACTCGCCAAGATGCAAAACGAAGAGGGAGTCATCACCGAGCTCTACATCCCCAGAAAATGGTATTCACGATCGGTTGTATTCTTTGTTTTCCATCGGGAATTTCTTGATTATTTGTTCATGGCTAATTAGTTTTTTCTTTTTTTCTTTTTTCTTTTTTCTTTTTTTGGTTTAGCTCTGCGACAAACAGGCTCATCACCTCAAAGGACCACGCGTCGGTCCAGATTAACATTGGCCATCTCGACGAGAACGGCGTCTACACCGGCCAGTTCTCCACCTTCGCTCTCTGCGGTTTCGTCCGTGCTCAGGTTCGTTCTTGTTCTTTTCTCATTCCTTTTATTTTTTTCTCTTTTTTAATTTTTTCGAGAGCAGAAAACCGTTGTATAGGTATTAATCACCTGTTTTATATTTTTTTTTGGGTGTAAAATTGGTTTTTGGAATGGTTGATTTATGAATATGTGCTTGTTCATTAGAGTTAGAGAGAATTTGGGTCTTATATTTAATGTCGTATGCATGTGCTTTGAATTGTTTGTTTTGGCTGGGACTTTATAAATTTTAGAGTTAATCATGACCGTGTGATATGGTGTTCTTGGACTCTAGGAAAGACATAATATTTAACCATTCAAACTTCAAAGTTTACACTTTTGTGCCCATGGGTAGGTTTGGTATTTGAACGACATCGCAAGACTTGTATCACATACACAAAAATGTGCCGTTTGGTAGTATTTTCAAAAATAGGTGATGTTTTGTTTTGAAAAATAAGAATTTTTGGGGAATTGTGATGAGGGTGTTTTTGAATTTTTGTCTCAAAAAATGTGCAAAAACATTATAAAAAACCCCCAAAACAATATCAAATCTTTTGACGATTCTTGTTTAGTTTTTCCCTGGCATCATCGAGGGACCTTGTACTTTCGTTGTATATCTTGGACGATGAAGTTTATT
Organism: Artocarpus hirsutus; assembly: GCA_946598075.1. NCBI lineage: Eukaryota > Viridiplantae > Streptophyta > Magnoliopsida > Rosales > Moraceae > Artocarpus > Artocarpus hirsutus. The sequence continues at coordinate 13,249 of CAMOHE010039666.1, forward strand.
TTACTTTTAGCTAGCTTTCGGAAGTAGTTTCATCTAATACTAATTGTTCTCTCTTTTTGTATAACGTATATGTGTGAATGGTTTGGCTGCTTTGAAGTGTTTTCATTTCTAGAGTGAATGAGTGATGTAGTTTTTTTTTTGACTCTTTGAACAACATTATATGTGAATTTTAAGTTTATATCTTGGACCATAACATTTGTTTTACTGTTAGCTGGCGTTTGGAAGTAGTTTCATCTAAAACTAGTCTCTTTGAACAACATTATATGGGATTGTTCAAATTTTCAAGCGCACGGGTAGTTATTTGTTTGTGAACAATGGCACAGGGCTTATGTTTAACACTCAAAAGCAGCATATTGTTGATGCGATTTGAAAGTAGTTTATCTCTCAGTTCTTATCTCGGATAATGAATATTCTTGTATATGTTATGATGTTTTATATTGTACCGTACTAGTTCTGGTACTAATTCTGTTTCTCCTTGGTAATGCAGGGAGATGCCGATAGTGCACTCGACAGGCTCTGGCAAAAGAAGAAGGCCGAAATCAGGCAACAGTAGAAAGACAAGCGTATTAGAGCAGAAATGGTTGGATTAGTGAACCATGTTGAGTTTTGTTTAATTGTTTAGTCATCATGAATACTGAAATTAGATATTGGCAACTGTTTTAGTTTTGGTAATGTTATGTGTTTTGGGTTGATTTGAAGACTAAACCTTGAAACTTTTTCAAGCAGCATTTTTCCGCCTTGTATTTCCCTTCCAATACTACACTATTCCATTTTCTGTTGCCGTACTTGAGTTTTTTTAGGTCCATGGGATGAATGCATGGTGAAACTCCTTGATTCTAACGTCTGATCACTGATCAAAATTTGCTTCTCGCCTAATCCGCTATACGATTGAACACCGTACAATTGAAGATCTTGCCGGTTATTGATTTTGCTTGAGATGTGTTTTATCTGAACATGGTGATTATTTCAGATGAAGTGATGCACAATATGACGTTGAAAGATTGTTTGGTTTGGAAACAATTGAGAAAACTCACCTCTATTTTAATTTCTTTCAAAATTAACCTTATTGTTCTTGATAAACTAAAATTGTAAAACACATTTTGATCATCTTCATTTGTTTAAAACTTAAAGGAATGTCAAGCTTGTATCTCCAAATGCAAGAGTTAACAACGATTTTGAGTTCTGTCGAATGCAAAAAAAAAAATAAAAAAAAAATGGTGTAAAAACCGTGGCACAAAGGCATTGAATATTGAATGCTGCTTCCCTTTAAGGGATTGCAAAGAGAATTAAGTTTATATGACGACTATATTTTTTAAATGGATTGGAAATTTTTGTATTAACCCCTTGGTTTTTGCGCTTGTCTTTCGCCGAAATTGTGTTTTTATAAGAATGCAGAACCTCTAGACATGATCGTTTTGGCAATGTGTTTTGTAATGAGCTTTAGGCTTCATTTGACAAAGCTATTAGAATTTATCAGTTTCAACCATTATAGTGTAAAATAAAAATATACTATAACGTAAAGCTATTACATATTACAGTATTTTAATTTCAACAATATAATTCCAATTACATTTTCAAACACTCTTACTTTCGGTAAAAGTCCTTGTTGTAAGCTGTTTAAAGCTTCTGTCCTTTATATTTCACCAAAAAGACAAAAAAAAACTGTCGTCTTTATCCCTCTTGACTGTTACTTTATAGCCGAAAATACTGTCGTCTAAAATTGCGTTGTAATTGTTCATCCCTCTTGAGTGTTAATCTATAGCCAAAAACACTGTCGTCTTAAATTGCGTTGTAATTTTTTATCCCTCTCAACTGTTAATTAATAGTCGTTTTCGGTAGATTTTTTTCACCAGAAATAACGTTTAAAGTTTGGCCGTTTATACTTTGTTGTTATCTCGCTTAATCGTTCTTTCTCAAATATTGAATGTCGCTTTCATTGGGAATTGTCGTTTCACAAGGTTGTAGATTGTAATGTTCTCGTTTGTCATGTAGAAGGTACGTTGTTTTAATAGAAAATGGTATTTTGTATGTCGTTGTAATTTTTAAAGTTCATTATGGTTTTATAATATGTTCCTTCTATTGGTTATCGTCATTTGATTTAGAGGTCTTCTTTTTAAAAGTTTTTCTACTTTATATCTTTGTTTTCAGATGTCATCATTTAGAAAATTTTTTTAGTCTATATCATTTTATTGTTTCTTAACGTATCCTCGTTTCATTAAATTATTCTATATGACGTTGTTGTGTATATTGTCGTTTCCTAGAAATTTTGTATGGATTGTACGTTTTCAAATTCATTGTCGTTTATTCAGTTGTTTGTCATCTTCGGTGATATTAAATATCTGACACTAAGGTTCTTTGAATTTTTTACTAATCTGATATTTTGCAATTTTAGTGTATTTTCGAAAATTCTTTCCTCCGTTCTAATGGTCTGAAAATTGCAAGAATTGTTCCCCTATGTTATTTTTTCTTTTTTTTCTAGATGTGTTTTGGTATTTATAAATAAATACGTGACGCCTATGTGTATATTTGTTAGTTTTTTAACATGGCATCTAATTCAAAATAATGGCAATAAACTTGCTCATTTTCATGCTTTTGAATGCGTGTGAGCTGTTTGGTGGTTGTAGTTAAAATCGCTAGGTCAGCTCAACTTTGAAGTTTGCAAATCAAGTATGGCAAACAATAAACATTAGTTTTTGTTGTGTTGATTTTGTTTTCTTCCATGGTGTGGATTTGCTGTAGTTTAATAGGACGTTTGGAAGAGAGTTTATATCACTAATGTAGTTCCAACCAAACTTCTCAGTGTTTTTTTTTTATAAAATTTAAATGAAAATATAGTTAGAGCAACAAAATGTAGCTCTAGCTCTCCTTTCAAACAGTCTATTGTGTTCCCTTCGTAGTTGATTAATTCTTGACTTGAGATTGGATTTAGAATATTTGTCAATTGCTCCTTTCAATTTAGAATCAAATGGGCAGTTTTTAATTTGCAGCCCAGATGCAAATTGTGTAGAATATGATATGATTGCTATGTTTTGTCTATATTTGTGCTTGCGTCATGCGATGAATTGTGAATAATGTCCTTTAATTTAAGAACTCTCACTGTTGGGGCAAGCGAAGACATATCATGGTTGACTCCAAAAAATATCTTGGAAACATCACAATCAATGTGAATTGAATAGTGTCGTTGCTAAAATCACATGGGTAACAAAGCAACTAATAATGTCTTGATGATTGAATTGAGACACTTTTTTTTTCTTCTGAACCGTTGGATTGAGACTTGTAGGATGTTTAGATCATCGGTTTAAAGTTTTATTTATACATCTTATTGGAAGTATATAATTACATGCAATTTATTATTCTTGAATATTTTTAAGAATAGTTTTAAACTTGATATGATTTTTAAAACCAACTTAAATAAAAAATTTTAAAGTTCATCCTATTCAAGTGTTGTGGTTTGAACGTATATATTACAATAAAACCATGGTCTCATTTTTTATTTCTCCACGATTCTTAATATGTTTTCAACACTGTCCAAATATTACTTTAAATTTATTTCATATTTAGACTTTTTATTTTAAAACATAAATTTAAACTGACAATTTAAACTACACAGTCAACATTTAGTGCAGGACATGTATAGTTGTGGTCCACATGTAATGTGCATGGTGGGTATAGTTGTGGGCCCCACCTCTTTGTCAGCCACTTGGTTTGAAGTTCTCAACCCACAAAACTATGTTGATTTGTCCACAAAATTAGGCGGCTTACGTTATAGTTACATTGAATGTGAAATAATTTATTGACACTTTCATACTTTTACTATAGTTCATTTCAATAGGAAAAGTACTACAAATTTATTCCTTAAAATAAGGAGACGTATCCACCCAACTAAAAGATAAGATAAAAGCCAACAACATTCTGCCAGTCTTTTCCGCAATAATCCAACGACCTATCCAAAATAAAGGGGAAAAAAAAAACAACACTTGGAATAAAATAAAACATCTAACTAGAGAGAAAATCCTAAAACTATAATTTAAATTTTCAAAACCGTAGCATAATGAATTTCCCTTACTAGGCTGCTCTCTAAGTCCTCTTCATATATGCACACACACGTGTGTGCGTGTAGGTGTGTACACACACATACACACGAGTTTTTCATTCATAATGCTTTTTTAAACACTCCACTAGGGATTACTGCTCAAATTATGTAAATAAATAAATAATTCTGGGGATTACTGCTCAAATTATATAAATAAATACATAATTTAATTAAAATAAAAATGTGACATTTTATTTAACTTAACTATGTAATTTATTACAACTGTTCGTTTCATTCAGATCACATGGTTAAACTAATCTATAGAACAAAAGAATTATTTCCCAAAGGATATTTCCACTACATATATTAATGAGGTTTTGGATTTTCATTGGCCTATAAAACCTTCTTTTCCCTGTAATTTCATTTTTAAACCAGACGTTATTCAACATAAAAAAGAAGTCATCAGGTTTCCAATCATACTAAAAAAAATTCTTTTAATAGTTAGACAGTATCATTATTTTTTTTTTGGTCGTAATTTCTCTGATGAGAACAAAAAAATATCTATTAGTAAGTATCTAATTTTTAGACGTCAGATTTATAAAAAAGGAAATTTTAATTCTTATTTATAGTAAAGAGGGCAATTTTTCACAACCGCTGAAGAAGGTAAATTTGAACCATTGATGAAAAGACTATTTTAGAAATTAAATTATTTTCTTAACGGTTCGATATATGATTGTGCACATTAAAAATTTTTAACGCTCTATATTGAATTGTTTTTAGTTGTAGATCAGATCATTAAAATTTGATGTAACGATTAAAACATCAATATTTTATGGTGGTGCAAGTTAATTTTTTTTTATTATAAGAGTTCTCAAATAAAAAATAATTTTTAATTATATTTAATAATTTTAAAATATACACCATGGTGTGCAGATCCTCTCGTTGAAGGAGTTCTAGTTTTTTAAATGGGGTTATCAATCTATCATGACTTCGTAATGTACTAGATTGTCAAAAAATTGTCCACGTGTATTACTATGGCAGAAACGACGTAATTAGCCACGTCATTAATGTACAAAGATCTATTAGCCCGATGGGCCGCTAAACTCTTACTCCAAGCGTTTCTCAAGGGGCATGTTCTATTATTTTATTTTTTATGTCAATTTTCGTATAATAAAGCATTCGTTCGATTTGTTTGCGGCGAACATAAAAGTGAGCAAAACTAATATTTTTTGTGCTTCGCATGCGACGTACATGAAAGGAACCTAAATTAATAAGGGTCAAATCTCTCAATTGATTTACAAGGAACAGTAGAACAAAACCGCCGGGAAAAAAAAACAGCAGAAGGAATCGAATGAAAAAAAAGAAAAGAAAAAATAAAATTGTTAGTTAGAATCACTTTTACGGTAGCATATGAGAGCTTTATACTGTAATAATTTTTTTTATTGTTATTGTAGCATATTAGATCTTTATACTGTTTATAATTGAGTTTGTGATGGGAACCATAGTTCCCACCACTATGCCAAACAGACTAGAAATATTCACTATTTTTGTTGTACAATTGGTTTAAAAGGAGTTAGGAGCTAAAAAATTACTCCAACTCAAAGCATTTAATATTCATTACAAAAATACATCTATTGAATTAAAAAAAACTCTAAGCTTGTTAGGGTGCAAAGCAAAAATGCAAGCAAAGCCAAAGTAGGAGCCAATGCAAGAGCAAGGCTGTGGTAGCAAGGCCAAAATAGGAGTTGGTGTGAGAGTAAGGCCAAGGAATGACCTACTATGCGAGCAAGGCAGAGGTAAGAGCCACTATGTGAGCAAGGCAGAAGTAAGAGCCAGAGCAAGGCCGAGAAACCACCCAAAGTAACCGTATCACAACGAGCTGTTCAAAGTAATGATCGAAGAAATTTGGAGAAAAGAAGGAACGGAGTGGGAGAACGGTTACCTCCATGTAAGAAAAGAATAGACACCAGCTGAGATAAGAATGTGGGGATAACGGTTACAAAAGGAGAGACAGTTTGGGAATGTTTTCTAATATGAAGACTCCTCTATAAATAGAAGAGTCTAAGACAAAAATAGGGGCCCAAAGTTTGGAGAGTGAGAGGTTTCATTTTTCAAAATTTGTATTTGAAGAACATATTTGTGAGTGTAAGGAGAGATCTTAAGTGTGTACCTTTTTAAAAAAAAATTAAGTGAATGTAAGCTATGATTTGCCAAACCACTATAAATTTCAGTGTTTTTTTACTTTTCCGCATTTACTTTTTTGTTTCAATTCAAACATTAATTGTTCTCCTACAACATTTACTTTTCATCGCTCTCAATTATCATCATCTTGATGGTGGACGAATTTTGATCGTCAACAATTTTATATCTTATTTTGTGAGTATATCAAAAAAAAATTTACTCTATATTCTAAATGTGTTAGACATTATACATCTCCTCTCAAAAAAAGGAAAAAAAAAAAAAACTAAAACCTGAATTTCTAGATTTATAAAAAACTTTGTAAAAAAGAGTAAATGGAGAGCAATTGGAATTTCCCCTTTTGCCAAAAAAAAATTATCAAAAATGGTTTTTTTAAAAGCAAATCCAAAAAGGATAAATTAGTTTCATATGAAAGGATAAATAAGTTGATCAACGTCTGCTTATAAGTTAAATGGGATAAATTGAGCAAAAAAACGTTAAATAGGATCAATTTGTTAAAATTCATAGATTAGAATCAGAAAATCAGTTGTTGTTTTCAAAAAATGTAGAAATTTAATACAAATGTAAACTTTGAAGCAATTTATTTTGTTAAATAAAATATTCAATTTTTTTTACATACAAAAATAGGTTTTTAGTAATAGATAGGAAAAAAATATAGGATAATGAATATATTTAAAAAAAGACCATACCTATAACAATGAAGAGACGAGCTACGGGGAAAAAAAAAGTCAACAAACATAATTAAAATCTTTTTACCAAAAAAAAAAAAGCACAATTAATTTCCCCAGCAAAACGCTTCTTAACCATCCATTTCTCTCCTTTTTTTCACGTACCACCCAGATACATACACCCCCACAGATTCTCCACTAAATCTTTTTTTTTTTTTTTTCGTTTTTCTTTTTTTTTTTTTGGCCCTCCAAGGTCAGCTATTTTCTTGTTTGTGCGCATTCTCTTCTGCTTTTTTGCTATTTCCAAACTCGTACATTCACTCCCTCTGGCTTTCCGCTCTCCCGCACAACCCCATCAAATAATTTTCTTTTTTTCATTTTGTTTTTACATATAATTCTATATTGGTTGGCGACATAACATTTCTGGGATACTTTGTTTGTGGTTTTCGGAAGAAAGAAGAGCAAAAATCTGAGGTGGGTTTTTCGAAATTTTCACTTTTATCTCTTCTTGTTTGGTGTGGTAACGATCTATTGGTTTTTTTTTTCATTGTTATTGTCGACTTCTTTTGGCTTATTTTATTGATTCTTTATCTGGGTTTTAAGCGGCTTTTCTGTTTGTTGATTCTTTGTTTCTGAACATAATTTGATTAATTTGTTTGAGAAGAGTGATTTTGGCACCATAAAAGTTGAATCTTTCGTATAGAATTAAGTTCTTGGTTTCAATGTCGTAACTTTCTTGGCTGTTTGATCAACTTTGTTGGATTCATGTTGTTATTTTATTTCCTTTTATTTTCTTTGAATAATTTACATTTAAACCTTGTAATTATGTAACTTTACCTTATTATTTCGTTTCCCAAGATTTTGTTTGCTTTTTTTTTTTTTTTGGGGGGGGGACTCGCCAATGTTCTGAAGAATCCAGAAATGACGTGGAATTTGATAATTTATGATAACATTATTTAGAAAGTTTTAAGAATTTTTGTTTATTTCTCAAACTCCACTCGCTGAAGGCCTGATACATTCAACATCATAGTTGTTTGAGTGATGCAGGACAGGATGTTAGATTAGGATTCTATTTTTTTATTAGGATGACATGATTTTTTTTTTTTCTTTTAGTTTAAGCTTTATCTTTTTTAATTTGGTTGGTGTTTTACTTTGTTTAGGACCCTTTTCATCTTTATAGAGTTTGAAGTTTGAAGAAAAGATTTTGTTGAGTTTTTTCACAATTAATGAAAAATTAGTTTCAGTGTTATTTTTTCTACTTCCAATTTCCCTGCTGGGCATTGAGGCCCTGAATTTGTAATGTACTATTCTTATTATCTAACTCTTAATTTGGTTCATATGCTCTAGTTTTATTCAGGGAATTATATTTATTTTTTCTTTTTTTGGGTTGCAGAAGGCAATAATTGTGCAGGGAGAAGTGATGACCAAACCGGAGGGAGGACTCCAAGTGAGCTTCGGCTATCAGTGCAGCAGTAATGTAGGCAGCTCTGCCGCGGTCTCCAGTGGATCTTATATCGCACCTGGAATCCAAAGGGCCAGCAGTTTCTCGTGCATGTCCGGTGCTGCTATAAGCGCTAATTGCACGCTTGCAAATACAAATATTTGCAATGGCGTATTCGGGGAAGAAATACTTCCCAGCTTGGACTCTCCTAATTCCTTTCGGAAAGTATTCTCTTCACCAAGCCTGTCAAAGTTGGATTTATTAACGTCTTCTCTCCAAAATAGCATGTCGAACTTGTCTTGTAGCCCATCTACTCCTAGCGATGTGGCCGACTACGATTCCTATTTGTCAAATCCCTCCAGTGCTCCATCAAGAAGTGAAGGATTTCTTAATTCCATGGAAGTACAGGTGGCTGGAGGAGCTGCTGGTGAAGATAGGGTTCAGGCTGTTTGTTCTGAAGAAAATGGATGGCTTTTTTGTGCCATTTACGACGGCTTTAATGGAAGAGACGCGGCCGATTTTCTTGCTGGAACGTTGTACGATACCTTCATGCATTACTTTTATTCATTAGACTGGGTACAGAATCCGAAGTTAGGTGTTGAGCGTTCAGATGGTCTGGATTTGGATGATAGTAAAATTGTGATTAGAAACAACTTAGACAAGGTTACATACGATGATATTTGCAAGAATAGGTCATATGCTACAATACAGAAGTCGCCTGAGTTGTGTAGGCAAGAAGTGCTCGATAGCCTCCAACGTGCACTTTCTCAGGCTGAGAGTGACTTTCTCTACATGGTTGAACAGGAAATGGAGGCTCGCCCTGATTTAGTTTCTATAGGGTCTTGTGTTCTGATTGTGCTCCTTCACGGAGAAGATTTATATTCGTTGAATTTAGGCGACAGCAGAGCTGTGCTGGCAACAGATGGCGACGGCGCTGGTGTGAATGGAAGTGAGAAACTGAAAGCTGTCCAGCTTACTGAAAGTCATACAGTCGATGATGAAGGTGAAAGGAATCGAATTTTGAGCGAGCATCCAGATGACCCTAAGACCATTGTAAGTGGAAAAGTAAAAGGGAAATTGAAGGTCTCTCGGGCGTTTGGAGTTGGTTACTTGAAAAAGGTCAGTACTCTTTTGTTATTCTTATCTGTCAATATTCTTGTTTTCTTAAATAACGATTCTAATACTATTTCCTTCTCTCTTGTAGAAAAATCTGAATGACGCGCTCATGGGAATTCTTCGGGTTCAAAACCTTATAAGCCCCCCATATGTTTCCACTCAACCATCGCTAAACGTGCACAGGATTTCAAAGCATGACTGTTTTGTTATAGTCGGTAGCGACGGTTTGTTTGACTTCTTTAGCAACGATGAGGCAGTGGAGCTTGTGCATTCCTACATCTCAAGCCAACCATATGGTGACCCGGCTAAGTTTCTGGTAGAGAAGCTTGTGATTAAAGCAGCAAAACGTGCAGGTAAATCCTTGGTAGCTGATTGATATTCATAAGAAGTATATCTTCAGTGTTCTTTTGGTATATTTCAAATCTTAAAAAGATATTGACTCCCTTATTTTTTCTTCTTAGTATTGAAGGTTGAGTACTGCAATCTTAATGTGCACTTATCATCATCATCATCAAGAAAATGTGTATTGCAATGAACTTTCAAATTTCAGAGTCCTGTTTTAGTCAAACTTCCGTCTGCATAATTAGGAACTTTCAAGGAAGAAGCAATAGTTTTCCTTGTTCTAGAAGCCCTCTCAATATGATCATGTAGACTGCATACCCTTCTCCATAATGTGCTCTGGTTTCTAATTTGATTTATATTTTTAAGTTTTATTCCATCAGAAATGAGTTGTTTTCAGTTTTGGATCATTTCTATTTAGAGCGTGTTCGGTAGGAGGGAAAAGTAGGAGCGAGAGGGGGGAGGGGATTAGTGGAAGAATTTTGAGACCTATGGTTGGTAGGAAATAAAAGAGGACGAAATGGAATCCCGATTTTAAAGATATTAGCGGCAAAAGTCCATACCAAACACAATAAGGGAAAGATCCTCCCGTTCCTTTCTATTTTCTTTATTTAGGCCTATTTTCTTTCCCTCTTAGCAAACATAGCCCTACTGTTGACAAGGAATTTTAGGAAGTGGTCTTTACAATGCTTATGCTTGTGAAATATTATATGGTGCCAAATAGTCTCCAAGATTAATACCAATACATTAAGTTTTTTGTGTAGCCAATAGTTTCTGTAGAAAGACATCTTTATTCATACTAAAAACATTAATTTCTATAACTGCAGGGTTTAGTATGGAAGAGTTGATGGATATTCCAGCAGGTAGGAGGAGAAAATATCATGATGATGTAACTGTAATGGTGATCATCCTTGGTTCAGACCAGCGCACCACAAAGGCATCGACCAGCATATGATTTTTTTTTTTTTTAATGTTTTCAGGCTTTGTGTATAATGCAGTTTCAGGTTTTGTACATATTTATACTCTTAGCTTTCTGGTTTTTAGTTTTCCAATTGTATATAACAACAGATGTATTGAAACACTTGCTCTTGATCCTTCCATAAATTTGTCACAACCGATTTGTTATTACTCGTACAATTGCCTCACTGCAATGTATATGGCTTGTGTTTTATTACCCTTCAACAGAAAAGCTTAATGAAGTGTGACGAGATTTGTACCAACCCATAACTAGTGAAAATAAGACTAGATAGTAGATTCATTTGAGAGTACCTCGACCTCCACAGATGGGGTTTTTGAGCCGAGAATCAACCCAAAGACTCCAAAAGAACCCACCAGATGCAAACATGAATGTTCATTGAAGGCTCTACATCCAGGCCTTATTTTGGACGAAGAGTGGGTCACTCTGGTCTCATTAAATATGCTAACTTTCAAGCTATGTGGTAGTGTGGTTCCAAGCACTATAAATCAAGTACCAGGTTGGCAGACGTAATACCCTCATTTGACTGTACAACTAACCCATCGTGAGGTAACTATATGATTTTCTGAGGCAAAAGAACCCCTGACCAATTCGATACAAAAACAAGCAGAAACATAGTTCCAATAAATGGAACCAATGAACTATATTTTTCTCCAATCTGGATTCTGCACACGTCTCAAAGAACCTTTGATCGTAGACCCACCATGGTAGTCTATTGTTACTAGATCATCTCACTTGGTGGTGAAGGTCAAAATAATTCATCAACACATACTACCCAGATTCTTGTGACAACCAAAAGACAAATTGAAAGTTAAAAACCCAAAATAAGAAGAGAAATTGAGGTTGCTCCTAAAATAACTAATAAGATATTTTCAAAAAAATTTGGAGCCGTGAGAAGATTCTTGTCAAATTAGGATTTAATAATACACGTTAATCGGTAATTTGCACATTTTCTTGTACATGTTTAATTAAGTATTTGACAAAATTCGTTTAGCCCTGAATTTGAACCATTTTGGTTCAAAATATTGTAAAATACGAAAGTTTTACATTATAGTTTACTTTACTTTATATTGTCGTATGTAAGAACTTTATAATGTTTGAATTTTTCAAACACACTAATAAGTCTTCCCAACAAATGAAACAATTACATGTGCAAAAGTTGTTCTGTTTTCCTTAAAATCATGAACCAAAAAAAAAAAATTGTTCCTTATCCAAGTAGTGCAACTTGTTGCCGCCTGCTTTTTTAAATGGCCTTTCCATTATTTTTTCATGAACTTAACCTTTTTGCTGATGGGCCTCAAAAGCTACCGAAAGTGGAAATATAATTGAAACATGCTTGTTCTTTTTTGTGCTTTCTCTGCTTCCTAGTTTTTTTATTTATTTTTTCAAGATTTTGGTCCACAACCAAATGTTTGCACTTTCTGCTCATACTAATTTGCTTGAGATTCTTGTATTAAGACCAAAATTTACATTACTACTAAAACACCAATTGCCTCCTTTAGAGGTTAGATAAATGTAGATCATTGGATAAATATAACCTTCTTTATAATTTATTCATATATAAAATATAAGATCTTTACAAGACATGGTTGGCTTTGTCTTGCACTATGAGAGGTGGGCCCCAACTTGAAATTTTTTGTGCCAAAACGAGTGGCCTTAATCTAACATAGAACTGGCAAAAGGGTAATTAGTGTTTTATAGATTTTAGCAAAATCATATCATAATATTTGAAGGGTCCACAATACCATCATCACATCTCACGTGCCAAATGGTTCATTAGTGGAAATATATATTTTCTGAGGAAACAAACAGCTCATGGTAAACACATTAGATGTGTTGATGTTCTCTTGTGAATCTGGTTTAGGATGCTAAATGGGGGGTTTCAGCAAATCTCTAAGAAGAATTTTTATTTTTATTTTTTTTTATTTTTATTTTGTGGTGATCAAAGAAAGCAAGAAAATAACAAGGCAGAACTACAACATCAACAGAGAAACAAACAAAAAGACAGCTAAACAAAGGCTGAATAGTACAACTATTAACCGAAGAGTTTGCTAGTACATTCTTTAGTTTCTTACAGAAAATTTTTTCCCTGTCAATGTCCAACGCAGGGAAAAGGAGAACTCAAGCAGAAAAAAAGATCCCATTTTCTGCTAAATTATATACTACATTATGCACAACATGTTTCTCAATCATTTGTCTGCGATGGTATTTTTTAAATTAAACTAGAGAGACAAGAGTAGGGAAAAGATTCAGTCATCAACGAATCTAACTGATTCAACTCAGTCCGATTCCGATTAATAAAAATTTAAATTTATAAGTTGTTTGGTAGTCTCGTTCTACGGTTCCAACTACTATTTCAATAGTATTTTACAATAGTTCAATTTTTCTTTGCAATTTGTGCACATTATCGTTATTTCAGTGCAGAACCTTCAGTCACAGGCTTTACATTAGCATGTAGCAGATGATGGGTGCCTTATCAAAATGGAATCCTCTTAACTAATGAATTGCCTGTTTCTTTGTTTGGGAGGGTGATAAAAAGACTATAAAAAATAATAAACATTGTTTTTGACCGTTACGTTTAATCAAGTTCCATTAACTGTCATCTTTTTACAATATGATATGATACTATGATTTAAATATGTTTCTTACTACTTATTTATTTATTTTGTAATATTATGTCAAAAAAAAATTTCTCCTTAATTTAAACAGTTCAAAAAAAAAAAAAAAACCCAAACACAAATCAGTACCCTTTTTTTATGTGAACAAAATTTTTACTAGCATCCAAAAGAGTACCAAATATGTCACATTTACACGACACTCACACACACTAGTGAGCAATGACAGATTTAACAAAACTATACAACAACAAGCAGCATTCTAGGCCTTGCCTTTCTTGTGTCAATTTTGCAAATTGATTCAACCTAAAAAGGAAAAAATTGCAAATAGACCCCCTAATTATATTCCTTGCACTATTACAAGCAAAACATTCTTTATTCATGCACATCACATGACAAAACACCCATTTGCATTCTCATCACTAAAGATCTCAAAAGACCCCAAAGACATTGCTTGCACCCCATGATAAACCTCTTGGTGGGGACCATTTGAACACGTGTACGGTAGAGATGTGGCGCAAACAAATGGGCTAGGGTTTATGCTAGGATGTGTTGTGCTATGACTTGAAGCGTACACAAAAGGAGGGTAGTACCCATGTGAATACGGGTACAAAAAACGCATTGAATGGCTGAGATTAACTGATCCACCACCTTGACTTTGACCCGGATCATTAGTCTCCGATCCTGTGCATGCCGTTCATCACTATTCCCTGAACCCACATCACCATTACTGCTTTTGTTATTACCTTTTTGCCCTTTTCTTCTCTTCTTTTTACTTCCACCACCACCCCCTTTCTCTGCACCACTCTCCTTCTCGAAGGAATCGTCGCCGGCGGGAGACTCCTCAGGGGAATTTTCCACCTCCGTTGACCGTTGACTTTCCTCCTTTTTGTCAAACTTTTGCGTCTCACTCTCGCTTGAGGTGTTTTTACGATGATCAGAAGTAGCAGAACTAACCTTATTAGCTTCCATATTTTTGGTACTGTTTATTCCCATATTGCTTTCTGGGTCATTTTCTTTGTCCTTGTTCTTTGCTTTTCCGCTCATGATAATGTTCTGCTGCTCTTTTTCTTGGAGATCCTCTTGCCACATTTCTGCATGTTTTCCGGTCTTTATCAGCTTCTTGATGAGGATCTGAACGTCCACGTTTGCAGTGACTGTGACTCTTTGTTGTTGTGAATCTATGGTTGTAGTATAAACACCTAGATAAATATAGAAACAAAACAAAGTAACCAAAAAAAAAAAAAGAAGGTATATATATTTATATGTTTGTGCATGTGTGTGTACAATTATATTTAGTGTAAAAAGGAGTGTAACAAACAAAGTTGTGTATGAAAATGGAATGGAATGAAATCTTTTTTGTTTGCATTGGCTAGAAAACAACTTTGTACAACGTTTTGTTTAGTTTGGTAAATTAACTTATGTTTTATTTTATTTTATTTTTTTGTTGGTTTTTGCTTTGCTTCTTTATATTTTCTCTGCAACTAAACGTACGGCCAATAATATATATAAAAGAAATACATTATTCTTCAAGTACGCTAAAAATATTATATTACCATCTATTCTCTGCAGAACTTTCTTCACTTTTCTCTCGCAACCTTCGCAGTGGATGGAAACTTTCAGGACCCATGTCTGAAAAAACACCAAAAAAAAAGAAGTTGAAAAGCCTAAAATTAAAACAGAAGAAGAAGAAGACGAGGAAGATAGAGATGACCTGGTACTTGAGTGATTCTTGAGAGTCTTCAACTGGCATTGAAGCCATTTGAGAGAGATCAAGAAGCAAGGTTAAGAAGGGTTTTTAAAGGGTATGAAAAAAGTTGCGAAATTTAATTCATTTTTATTATTTATTTTTTTGAGCAAGGAAAGAGATGAAGGAATAGTAGAACGAAGATGATTGAGAATATGAGTGAGAGTTGAGAGTAGTAAAACAGCAAGCCAATCTTCTACTCTCTAGTGTGCAGTATTATATGTACAGTCTATGTGGTGCAACGTGCCAAGGGGCAACTATGTGATAACTTTCGAGTTTCTTTCCTTAAATTTGCTTAAACAATTCACAAGGAAAAAAAAAAAAACTAATTGGCTGTTTGCATGTTTTCAATTAAAAAACATTGCAAAGCTCTTGACATCTAATAGTAAAAAGCAAAAGGTTAGTATAGTACAAAGTTCTTACGTACTACAGTTTTAAATTAAAATTTTCATCACCAACTATTCCCCTAAACACACTATAACTAAGAGAGGAATAACTAGAGCTAAAGATAACAAATTTCAAATTTTGCATCAACTCTTAAGTTGTTATTTTTGTACTGATATATGTTTAAAGATTATCACATCAATAAATAATAAAAGGTTGTATTTACTGACAAAAAAAAAAAAATTAACAACTCAAAAATTGATGGGTAATTTAAGTTTAGAATTAGTGACTATGTCATTATTCCAAAGAGAAAATAATCGCACTCCTTACCTTTCTTCTTTAAAAAGAAAAAAAAAGGGGGACTTTATGTTTAGGATGTTGAGTATTATGTTTTTTTGCATGTTTTTCAATAAACATATTATTAGATAATAGTTATTTATACCAAAATTAAAAAGTAATAACATGTTTTGAAAAACAATTGAAATCAAAAATGTTGATTTGAAAATTGTAACATGTAAGAACTTTATTATTAGATAATAGTTATTTATACCAATATTAAAAAGTATTAGCATGTTTTGAAAAAGAATTGAAATCGAAAATGTTGGTTTAAAAATTATAACATGTGAGAGCTTTATATTTTAGTAATTTTTTTTATATTTTTATTGTATCTGTTGAGAGTTTTATACTATTTATTGGTATTAGTTGCAATATAAATATAGCAGTTCAATATTGCTTTAGTAATTTTTTTGTTTTTTTTGGTACTGTTAAGAGCTTTTACTATTTAAATAATGTTAGATTACTAAAAGAAACTTTGTTATATTAATATTATATGCTTGTGATGGTTGATTTTGAACCATCTTTATTCACACAGTGTTAGTCCATGATAGGATTTTCATGTGGATATCCACATGAAAATCCTATCATGGACACATGATGTACAGTAAAAGTGATTCAAACACTCGTACAACAAATTACCAAGCCGCTTCCATGTCGCCCCCCAAGTTCCGCTCACCATGGACCACACTCGTGTCAAGGCTGACCAGAAAACGACAACATACTGTTATATACCAGCGTTATTTCATTCCTTTTTCTTTCACTCTTTTCACTTTTCCATTGTTCATTTTTCATCTTTTTAATGTCTTTTTCACTTTTCCTTATTTTCTTGTTAGCCTCGTAATTCATTTAGAAAGATTGACAAAAGCTTTAAGTAGGTCCTATTTCCCCAAACTAGTTGCCATTTAATGCCATGTTGAAAAAGAAAAAAAAAAAAAAGATCAGAGAGAGAGAGAGTGAACTATGAAAGACATACGTTAGAAGGTTTGTTTTTTAATCTGTTTCAACTGTTAGGTGTGTTTGAGAACGTAGTTTAGAATAATATATTAAAATTAAAATATTATAATATATAAAAATTTTATATTATAATATATGAGAATTTTATATTATAATAATTTAAACTAAAAAGTTAAAATGATGTTTTTAAAAATATTTTATCTTTAACTATATAAAAAGAGCACATGATTTGCACTGTTCCTCTTTCACCGTGTGCATCGTTTTGGTGCTACTTTTTTTCTCTTTGGATTCCCTTTTTTTTTTTATATAGACTTCATAAATTTTTATACGTTTTATTGAACTCCTTTATTTTTATGTTTGCATTTCTTGTACTATGTTAAATTTAAACATTTACAATTTTAACTAATTAATAGTATAAAACTCTTAACAGTTATAGTAAAAAAATAAAAAGTTGTTACAATATAAAGCATTTACATTGCTACAGTTTTCAACCAATATTTTCAATAAAAATTGATATCCAACACTCTATAAATTCTTAAACTATAATATAAGAGTGCATGTTTGATGCAATATTTATTTTTGCTCACTCAAAACAATTCATTTTGGGTTTTATTTTTTATTTTTACAATTTTAGTTTTTCCTTTTCTTTTTTCCTTTTTGTTTACTTTTTTTTTTGTCCTCCCATCCTTTTCATTTGCATCTTTAGTACTTCATTTTTATTTTCTCTCACCATATAGTACTTTACATCTTTTTTTTTTTTGGTGCTTTTTGACTTTCTTTTTTTTGTTTATTTTTTTATTTTTTTCTTTTTATTGAGGCTTCACTTGTTCATTATAGTCTCATACTTGAATCTTTTTTTTTTTTTCTATTTAGCTCTCCCATCTTGGCATCTTACTTTTTTCTTTTTTCTTTTTTGTTTAACTCTATTATTTATCATTATCTCTTTTAAACAATGTTTTATTTTTTCCTTTTTAATTTTTGGATATTTTATATATTTGTTATTTTTCTTTCTTTTTTGGGGCATTACTTTTTTTTCTTTTTGTTTTTCCCTTTACTTTTTTGATGTCTTACCATAGTCTATGTATGTTTTTTCTCTTTAAATGCAATTTGTCTATCATTGTTCTATTTGCTTAAGGGATTAACAATGTATATATTATAAATCTTAATATAGTTAGACCCTCCAAAGTTAATATTAAGCATCCGTTTGAAAGTCTGGTTCTAACTGATTGTTTTATTATAACTGAAAATCTCGTTTGGCTCAATAGCAGTTAGAATCGAGTCTTAATAGTTAAAACTACTTTTGGTTTAAACCAATATTATTACAAACTTAACAAACATAAATTCTAACTAAAAGTTTAGTTTTAACCAATATTGATTCTAATCAATTAATTCTAATCAGACATAAAGGTTAAAACATAACAAATGTCTAACTTTAATCATTTTTGCAACTTTTTCTTTTTGAATTTATAAATAAATTTTTTCTTCTATTTGCTCTTTTATTTATAATTTAACTTATAAAAACTTCAATTATCACTAAATACGTGCATCACATGTACATAAACTAGTAGTATAAATAAAAGGAAAATTTTCATTTTAATACATTCTGTTATGTCAAAATATGAGTTTGGTCCTCTTTGTTTTAGAAAATTTCATGTTGGTATCTTGACCTTTTAGGAAATCTTTTTTTTAGTATCTTGGACCTTTTTTTAAGAACACGAAAAGACAAAATTATATTTTTTATAAAATATAATTAGTTTGGGTGTTTGGTTGCAAACATAATAATTTTAAAATTTTTTTACTTAAAATTTTAGTCAAGTTATTATGTTTTATAAAAAGAGTAATTTTGTCTTTTGTTTCTCAAAAAATAGCTCTAAGGTACTATAAAAAATTTCTAAAAAGTAGAGGTATTAGCATGAAATTTTTCAAAATAAAAAGTTTCAAACTCATATTTTGATATAACACAATATTAAAATAAAATTTTTCCTAAATAAAATAATATACTAGATTATAAAAATCTCATAGCATATTTTAGTTGTATTTTTTAGTTCTAACTGATTTATCAAATAAACTCGAAATCTGTCCCGAAGTCCAAGATACTATTTGGCGGTGGCAAGCATTACATGTATTAAACTCAGCCATTGGTCAGAAAAGAGTGCAAAACTGTGAGTGAATCCTTCTTGATTATGAAATCCAAGTCCCTTGATTAAAGAACCATCATAAATTAAAACAACAAGCTTATTTTATTTTATTTTCAAAAGGGAAGATAATTTTCTTAAAATGCAGTTGTGATTGCAAATGAGAGGTATACATCATCATCAACACAACTCCACCATTAATGGTGAAAGACATTGCATGTCATAGCAGCATTAACACATAACCAGTGTCAAAAGCTCCAAGTTATTAATTGCATCAAGAGCTACACCCACCAACCCATCCACTTACTCCCCGTAGGCTGAAGGCTTTGGTGCTTGGCAGCTCAATTCACACAAAAAAAAAAAAAAAAACATACATATATATAAATAAATAAAACAATAGTCAAGTGTTCTCTATAATTTATGTAGTATTTGACGTATTACTGATAAGGCAGTCGTAAAATTTACAAAGCATATCAAGTTTTTATTACCAACTCTGAAAAGTTACAATGAGAACTATGTTAGGAGCAGTATGAACAAAAATCTCAGATTGGTTAGAAATGAAGTAGATAATGGCTTAAAAGAGTTTGGACGATCATTAATAGGTCAAACCTTTAGAATGGAACCATGAAGACCCGATAAGTGGTATCAAAGTTAGATTCCAAATATAGCCAAGTG
>CAMOHE010039667.1:0-15616 GCA_946598075.1 Artocarpus hirsutus
CCCGAGCCCAAATCTTCAATTTCAACCTGTTTTCTCAATTCTCAGGCATGGGTAATGATCATAAACAATAGAAAAACATAGTAGTTTACTTTCTAATGCATTAAAACAAGTTTTAAACAAAATTTTTAGAAAAATCCAAAAATGGAGAAAAATAGAGAAAAATGAAAAATCTTGATTCAAATCCATTTTTTATAAAACAAAGTTTGTATTCTAGCTAATCTAAGTTCATCTAACCTAGATTGAAGGTTTTCTAAGCTTAAAAAAGCTTAGATTTCAAAATGCAAGAAAAATTAAAAAATTTAAAAAGTTTAGAAATTTTGAAAACTAACCTTAGATTAAGCTTTGATTCGAGTTTGTGGTTGCTTAATCGCATTCCCAAGCCTTCAATCCACAATCCCGAAGCTTCAAATCAAATTTTGTTTCAAAATTTTAGAGAGAGAATGAGAGAGAGTGAGAGATACCGAGAGAGAGAGACAGACGAGAGAGAGAGAGGAGAGAGAAAATGAGTGAAAGAGAAAGAGTGAGGTGAAATAAATAGAGGAAGAGAGAGAAAAAATTAGTTGCACAAAACCGTGTGCAACAACGTACTATTTTCAAATGAAAGCTACTTAATATTTAACAAATTATTTTATTAAAATTCAAAATAACAATTAAAATTAATCAAGAGTAATTAAAAATTATTAAAATAATCGAAAGTATTATAAGTTTAAAAATTTCACAAAGTGACCAAATTAAATTTAAAATAATCCTTATGGCACACTAATCTAGCATTTTACATTCTAATAACATTTAATAAATTTTAGGGTGTTACAGTTTTCTTCAATTGAAAAAGCACATATCTTTAGAGTTGGAAGCATAGTTCGAAGTGGCAAAACTCAAACGCTAGATTGTGTTGCACACAATCGTTCCAGAGTATACCAGATATAAGCAGCTTTTTACACCTTGTGACATGCCCTAACATTGATTCTGACATAGAAGACAACAACCAGCTCACGTGAAATTGATCTTGATTATTACAGATCACATAATCAGGATTAATAGTAAGAATTAAACTAGGATCTCCTTATGGATATGAGATCTCAATGAACTGATTTGGCGAGACACTTGTTCCAACCAAGAATCCCTCAGGAATATGCACTTGAACCAAAGGCAAACTTGACCTCTCCAGTAATTGTAATTGCTTCGATCAAGACGAAGTGAAAGATAATTGAGATTGGCACCGAAGGGAAAATTGGTGCAGACGAAGCATGACTAGTACTAAATGAAGATGTAGAATGACTCCGAAATGCCATTTATATGGAGAAGATGAGCTTTGAAAAAAGAAAGTGATCTAGGAAGATTGCCAAGAAAATTGGCAAGACAAGTCGAGAAAATCTTTAAGTTGTCAAAGCCTCTGATACTATGCTATGATTTCTCAAAAATAGAGTGAGAGAGAAAAAAAAATCTAATGAAAGGCCTAACTAACTTCGTTAACTTTTAAATACTAAGCATAAATACATAGGAGCACTGATATATTTATTACAAATTTAGATAACCGACTTGCTAATAGTCTCTAAGTTTGTTATAACAAACTAATAATAAGTGAGCGGATTAAACTATCTAACAACTATAAGGTTAACCAGTAATAAGCCACAAATCAATATATAGTTGATTAATATCAATACATCATTAAGATACAATCAAATAAATAGACTATCCTATAATTTTAAAAACTTGATCATTTACTTAAAAAATAAACTTAAAATACAGTCATTTACTTGTAAATCCCTTTTATTAATGCTTAAATTATATTACATTCATGAAAGATTAACAGAACTTAACTAACTTAAATTATATTATATTCATAAAAAATTAACAGAACTTAACAAAATTTTGTTGATTAAAAATTTTGTTCTACATTAACAAGTTCTCCTTATTCTTTACCACCTTAATGTTTTTTTTTTTATTTTAAAAAAAATAAGTCGAACTTCCTACAAAATAAAGAGAAAACTAAAAGCATGGCCTAGTTTTTTCTCTTTTTTTTGTTTTCTTAATTAATTTCTAGATAGAGAATATACATTCAAAAAATTAGACTTTTTGGTTAGGTATATAAGAGTAATATTTTCATTGTATATTTTGTAAATTCATAGGCAATGAGAGTGGTTCCGTTGCCACTCGCACCCATCTTTTAACCTTTCACACCTCTTTTCTAAATGTAAACCCCCATATAATTTTAAAATAATTAAGTTTATATATTATACACCCTTATAATTTTAAAACTATTGCTAATATTTTCATAAAATTATTATTTATCTCACTTTCTTTTTTCTTTTTGCACTTATCAATTATTTTTTTTATCTCAGTATTTTCATTTCTTTATCTCTCTTTATTTCTTTGTTTTTTTAAGCTTTAGACATGAAGCCTTTTTCAAATATAAAGAAAATTTGTAAATTTATTTCTTTATTATAACATTGTTTTGTGCGTATCATACTATTTTCACTATTTATTTTTGCTGCGAGGATCAATGCTTTAGTTAAATTAGTAAATACAATAATAAATATTTTCTAAACAATATAATAATAAATATTCTTTTTTTATTGAAAAATTCCCTTTGGTTATGGGGAAAAAAAAGACTTTAATGCCTAAAACTTCAAGAAAAAAAAATAATGAGATAGAGAAATAAGTATATTAAAGTCAGGAAAAAAAATGTATTGGTAAGTGTAAAAAAAAATGAATAAAGTCATTAAGAATTAACAATCTTATAAAAATACTACGAAAATTTTGAAATTATAGAGGTGTGTGATAAGTAGATAAAATCAATTCAAAATTACATGGGTTAAAAAAATAATTAGCTTAAGCTTTATCTTATATGCATTTCTATTTATTTATTTTTAGAGTTGAAGATGCAAGTAATTCATGCATAGTTGTGCAGAATTATCACTCGCTCATTTTTTATGTGTCACTCTTAGCACCCAAACTATGGATTTACCACCTTCTTGGAAAATTCAAAAAGAATTCTTGTCTCTAGTCTTGTTGGTTTGCCATCTGAAAAGACTATATGGAATATTCTAATTATTATTACTTGTATGTCTTGAGGATCTGCATTGATAATTTTGTTTTTTTAATTAATATTATAAATACAGACAAGCGCCTAGTAGCAACGGTTTTTATTGTTCACCATTACGGATGAGAGAATCACAGAGTTTAATTAAATAATTTTCCATGATATAATTTAATGAAATGTTATGTATGTCCTCCGGACCTCTCAAGAGAGAAATGTCCTCCGGCGACGTTAGCAATGCACCGTCTTGGAAAGAGCAAAAGTTAAAACTTACATGTATGGACAATGGATTTTTTTCTTCTTAATGTTTTTTTCAAATGTCAATTAATCGGGAAACATAATTTGGTGTATCTGAAATTGTAACAAATAGCAGTTAATTTACTAAAAACAATTGTATCAAATGGTAGGGTCAATTTGGTGGCTGCAAGCATAGCCTACCGATAAAACAACATCCAATTCTATACAAGGTGAAGAGTTTGAATGATTCTACTTCAAATTAAAGTGAGAGGAAAAAAAAAAAGCGCTTGCGAGTCAGTTTTTTTTATTCATGATTTGGGTAGGATTTTCTTGGGTTGTATTGTGGATGGTTTTTCAAGAGGTTTTGAGATGCTTACAAGTGATCAAAAAAGGACAAGCCCTTTGCATGGATGGATTACGTAAAATCCTAGTCTTTTTTTTAAGTTAATGTTTACGTTTTTTATGCATGCCAAGTGTTTGATGATATGTTTTGAGCTATGGCATGTAAATGGACCTTGTGACATGATTGTTTTATGCTTTATGATGATGGAGATGATGAAAGAATGAAAGAAAGTAGGGATTTTGCCTTTAAAATAAAAAATTCATAAAATTGCAAAGTTTAGTTAGTTTTCAAGAAGTGATGGTCTAGAGGGCCTTAAAGGCCAATTTATATTCCAAACATGGCATAAGAACTACCAACACAATGAGGGAAACAACTTTGGTGAACAAAGTTTTGTAAAATTCTAAAAGGACTAAATTGTAAAGTTTTACAAAGGCTCAGCAAATTTGAAAATCAACCAAAAAATCCCCCTAAATATTAGAATTTGAGAAAAGTTAAAACATGAAAGTCGTAAAACAAATCAAAACTATTAGGACAACTAGATAGTTTGTTGAAATTCTACTTCGTTTAAGAGATATGATTTTATGAAATTTTGGGCACAAAATTTCAAGAAATGAAAATGTTATGAAATGGTTGGAATTTGATCATGAAACTTTTGGAAATTATATTCCCTATGAAATACTGAACGTTTTGGTATAACGTGGTCGTTTTTTGTTCCGGGAGCAAAAATTTAAAGTTTTTGGTGTTTTGAGCCAAAACCGTAGAATCATGTGAAAACTGGGTTTTCACGAGAAATGCTGAGTTCCTATACTATTGTAGGTAATGAGTAATCATAGATGATAAGTTTTAAAGGATTCAAAGTTTAGTCAAGGAAAGAATGAAAGAAAAAGAGATTAAGGGCAAAATGGTCATTTTATGAAAAATGACCAAAGCGACCGAAGCTCCCGATGTTGGAAAATGCTAATTCACAAGAATTTTTTTGTAACATGTAAGAAATGGAACGATAAAGTTAAGCAATGAATTTTATAAAGTTACGAAATAGAAGAAAAAACAGTTAGGAAAAAATTGTCATTTTTAAGAAAATGGCTAAACTGGAGTTGAAGACTCTGAATTAGCAAAACGCTCTTAGACGAAAAATGTTTTGTAATACGTTAAATAACGAAACCGTCACATGAGACGGGAAATTTAAGAAGGAATGTTCAAGTAAAAGAAAGGTAGCCCAATGGGTTACAAAGTTAAGCAAAGAAAAAGATAACCCGATGGGTTACAGAGATAAGTAAAAAGAGTGATAACTCGATAGGTTACAGAGTTAAGTAAAAGGTATAGTAACCTGGTAGGTTACAAAGCTTAAAGCAATAGGTACAAAGTAAAGAGAAGGGTAAACCAATAGTATACCAAGTTAAGTAAAAAGGAATGAATGTTTAAGGTTTAAGTTAAGTTATCAATCACGTGGATTGATAATAAAGAAAGTTAACTAATAAGTCGGCTGTCATTTGATCAAGACATAGAAACCAACCAATGAAAGGAAAAGGAACGAAATAAAGAATGTTAGAGCATAGTCTAGGTAAATTCAAATGTCACCTACGGCATGAAGTAAGCGATTTTAAAGTGCATTTTATATGTTTACAAATGTAATACAAGTTGGTTTTAAAGTATGTTTGCACTTGGTATGCAATAAGATTTTAAAGTTTAAAACAAGATTTGCAATGAGTTTACAATTGTTATGTTTAAAGTATATTTGCATTTGATATGCATAATGTTTTTAAAAAGTTCAACTTATGATTTTCAATGTATTTAAAGTATGTTTGCATGTGAAATGTACAAAGTTATAAAGAGTACAAGTTAGGCTTTGCAAATGTGTTTGCATATAATATGATAGCATTTGATATGCTCACTAAAGTTAAAAAGAAGGTAAACTAAAAATAAAAAGAAAGGGTCATACCAGCCTCCTTGATGTGAGGTACATAAGTAAAGTTAAAGTTTAACCACCTTGATGCAAGGTACATGACCTCGGTGTTTGATGGTCTCAAGTCTTACACATGGGAAGCATTATGTTTATGATCTCATGAATGATGATGTTGGTACGAATACTAAAGTAAGAAAAGGAAATATAAAGAACAAAGATAGAAAGTTAAAGTAAGGAAAGAAAGTTCACAAGACGTTCATAATTGAAGGTTTATAATTGAGCATAAATGAGAACATGCATTTTGATGTTACTTGTTTTCCTTGTTATGAAATATTTTTATGTTATGAAAAAACATTATGAGTAATGTTTTATGGTAAGTGTTTATGAAAAACATTTTCATGTTTACAAGAAAAGATTTATAACTTACGTTTTATGAAAAACGTTCA
The DNA here is from genome assembly GCA_946598075.1 of Artocarpus hirsutus. NCBI lineage: Eukaryota > Viridiplantae > Streptophyta > Magnoliopsida > Rosales > Moraceae > Artocarpus > Artocarpus hirsutus. The sequence goes on from CAMOHE010039667.1 coordinate 5,970, forward strand.
AGAAATGCTTTATGAAAAACGTGTATGAAAAATGTTTTTAGAAATGTTCATGAAAAATATCTATGAAAAACGTTTTCTGGAATGTTTATGAAAAACATTTTAAGAGAAAGGTTTTTATGAGAAAAGGTTTTAAAGCATGTTTAAATGATTTGTAAGTTTACATTTGAATTTATAGAGCAAAAGCTCATTAAAAGTTTCTTCATGCTGTAGGTAGTACTATAGGTAACTAGTAGAACCTGTTTGAGGAGCTTGATGTTGCGGAGGATAGATACAAAGATTTGGGTATGGATACCACCATAGTAAGTTTTCGCTGTTCAAAAGAAATGTTTTCCACTTTTTGATATAGTGTTTTCAAAGTTTTAAAAAAATGTTTTTAAAGTTTTACAATATATTTACAAAATATTTTATTTTCTTATAAAGTTAAGTTTTAATTAATGATCCAATAAATGTTTCTTAATAAGTTTTAAGAAACGATTTAAAAGGGTTTTAAATTCAAGTGTTGAGTAATCTCTCAACTTAAATTACGACAGAAGTCGCAACAGTTCTAAAGAAAGTTTTTAAAGGATGTTAAGAAAAAAAAATTTATTTCATTATTTTTCTTACTAAGTAAGTAAGATTAATGTTTAAGAAAGTTAAGTGAGTACGCTAAAAGGCAAGGCGTCATAGGTGTTATCGAAGTGGTACCCTGCCATCCCATCTCGCGTTGTCATATGTACGCTACACCATAGCTCAAGTAAGTAGGTTAAGTTAAGTAAGAAGAAAAGTTAACATTTAATGAATACGTGTTTATGTTAGGTATAGCTTTTGATATCGGCACACCCAGATGAGCAATGGGAAGGCAAAGGTCAAAGGATGGACATAATGTTATATGTTATAATGTCCTCGCAAGTCGACAGTGGTCATCATCCATCAATGGTATCAAGGCGATGATGATCAAACATGGTCAACAATGGTCAATAGATGGCCAACGGCTTAAAATTAAGGAGATGAGCTTGTGACATGTTATGATATTGTTGCACCCAACAATGTTGTCCGTTTGAGTAAGCCTTATTATGTTTGAAGTCATTCAATATTAACTATATGCAGAATGAGGAAAAGTAGATCAAGATAATAGAATAATAGAGGTCCGAAAGTGATTTTTGGTGCTCTATGGAACAATAGTGCCTGAGGGCAACCAGACGTTAGATGACTAACTATGCGATTCTTTCGAACTTAAGCATTCTGTAGCTGAACTAAGACATGCCATTGAGCTCGTAACTACCTGGATGGGGATCATGATTAAGACAAAGATGCCAAATTTGTCAACAAAAACCTCACGGGAAGGAGAATGGAAGCTGGAGATTTATACGATATGAGGAAAAATTATGGAAAAATGTAATTGTAGAATGAATATAGGTCCAAAAAATTATAGATTTATGGTTGAATGACCCTAGTCCTTTGATAGTCCTAATGCGATTTGAATAAAAATGAACCCTTTTTTTAAGAATAGCATTCATCGGTAAAATGCTAAACCTCTAAACGAATGGAAACTACACTCAAATGCTGAAAGATTAGAGTTACGTAGCAGAAATATGGTGTCACAATTCAAAGAAATATATTAATGAAATGATGCAAGGTTTATGAAGTTCCAAGTTGGAGACTTAGATTTTATTAAGAAAGTAATGATAAAGGAAAGTATGTTAAGAACGGAATGGGTGATAAGGAAATTAACTACCCATGAAGGTTCTAATTTTCAAGGATGAAAATTTTAAGGATGGTAGATTGTAACACCCTGGCATTTTAAGCACCATAAAAATGCAATAACTTAAGGATTATTGTTTAATCCAAGTTTTATGATAAATTTCATAAAAGTCAAAAATGAGATTTTTAAAGGTAAAAATCATGTCATAGCCTTAAATAAAGAAGGAATGATATGGAAATAAGATGAGAAGCTTAATTGTTGCAAATTGTGTTGCAACAAATATTAACATAAAAATACAGTTTAAGAAAAAATACTGTATAATAATATGAAAAATGATACAATATTAGAATAAAACAGTGTAAGGAAATACACGGATAAAATTATGTAGTATAAAAATCACACTGCAAAAGCAATGCAGTGTAAGAATTGGACTGTTTAAGGTTAAGCAATACAGAAATTGGACTATTTAAGTTAAGACAGTATATGATAATACTGTTGGAGAATATGGATGAATAAGGAATGCTGTAGCAGTATATGGAACATACCAGTAGTATAAAAAAATACTATTAGTATAAATTTGAATCATGCAAAGTTAGATAATATTGGAATTTTCTTATGTGATGGATGAAAATAAGTATGGAAGGTTATGGAGCCTCATGAATTGTATAAAAAAGAATACCGATAGTATAGGAAAAATACTGTTAGTATAATTTTAGACTGCGTAAAAAGTTTTGTGGGACGCATTGAATGTTTTGATTTGGCCACCACATTTACTAATGTGGCCCAATTACATTTAGCCACCCTTTTATCACAAATGATGTTAGTGATGACTCATGGTAATGAGTCATCAAAGTTTATATAAAAAAAAACCCATTTTTTTTTTACATTCATTGAATTTGGACAATAAGACATCAATGATATAAAAGACCAAAATTTTGGTCTCCACCGTGCAATAATAAAAAGCAAATTTGAAGAAAAATTCTTCATTTTTTTCTTCCATTTCTTCCCTAGCCCAAAATCGTCCCCCCTATGCTCTTTCCTCTCAAAGTTTTGATGAATCCCAAGCTCCAAATCATGTGAGGAAATAAGAACAAGTGAAGGAGATGAGGATTTAAGAGTTTTCAAGGCAAAACTTAAGCTTTTCCAATTATGATTAACGGTTTTATTCATGATTTCGATGGCATTTTCATGGGTTGTGTTGTGGATGGCTTTTCAAGGGGTTTTGAGATGCTTACAAGTGATCAAGAAAGGACAAGCCCTTTACATGGATTTGGTAAAATCATAGTCTTTTATTTAAGTCAAAGTTTATGTTTTTTATGCATGCCAAGTGTTTGATTATGTTTTAAGCTATGGCATGTAAATGGACCTTATGACATGATTGTTTTATGCTTTATGATGATGGAGATAATGAAAGAAAGAGAGAAAGTAGGTATTTTGCATTTTAAGTGGAAAATTTGTAAAATTGCAAAGTTTAGTTAGTTTTCAAGAAGTGATGGTCTAGAGGGCCTTAAAGGCTAATTTATCTTCCAAACATGGTATAGGAACTACCAACACAGTGAGGGAAACAACTTTGGTGAACAGAGTTTTGTAAAATTCTAAAAGGACTAAATTGTAAAGTTTTACAAAGGCTCAACAGATTTAAAAATTAGCCAAAAAGTTCCTCTAAACATTGGAATTTAGGAAAAGTTAAAATATGAAAGTTGTAGAATGCATCGAAACTTTTCGGAGAACGTAGATAGTTTGTCAAAATTCTACTCGATTTAAGAGATATGAATTTAAAAAAATTTGGGCACAAAATTTCAAGAAATAAAAATGTTATGAAATGGCTAGAATTTGACCATAAAACTTTTGGAAATTTTATTCCCTGTGAAAAACTGAATTTTTTAGTATAAAGTGGTCGTTTTTGGTTGTAGGGGCAAGAATATAAAGATTTCTTTGTTTCAAGCTAAAACCGTAGAATTGTGTGAAAGCTAGGTTTTCACCGAGAAATGTTGAGTTCCTGCACTGTTGGAGGTAGTGAGTAATCATAGATGCTAAGTTTTTAAGGATTCAAGGTTTAGTCAAGGAAAGAATGGAAGAAAAAAAGATCAAGGGCAAAATGGTCATTTTATGAAAATGACCAAAACGAACCCAAAACGCCCAATGTTGGAAAACACTCCTTTACAGGAATATTTTCGTAACATGTAAGAAATGGAACGGTAAAGTTAAGCAATGAATTTTATAAAGTTATGAAATGGACAAAAAACCTATTAGGGGTAAAATCATCATTTTAAGAAAATGGCTAAATTGAAGTCGAACACTCTAAATTAGTAAAAAACTCTTAGACAAAAAAGTTTTAAAATACACTAAGTAACAAAACTATCACATGAGACAGGAAATTTAATAAGGGATGTTCAAGTAAAAGAAATATAACCTAGTCGGTTACAAAGTTGCGTAAAGAAAAAGGTTACTCGATGGGTTATAGAGATAAGGAACAATAGTGATAACCTGATAGGTTATGGAGTTAAATAAAAGGTACAGTAACCTAGTGGGTTACAAAGTTAAAAGCAACGGGGTACAAAGTAAAGAGAAGGGTAAACCGATAGTATACCAAGTTAAGTAAAAAGGAATGAATGTTTAAGGATTAAGTTATCAATCAAGTGGGTTGATAATAAAGAAAGTTAACTAATAAGTCAGCTGTCGTTTGATCAAGACACAGAAGCCGACTAATGAAAGGAAAGTTATCAAGGGTTAAGTTATCAAAGCAAAGCAACGGGGTACAAAGTAAAGAGAAGGGTAAACCGATAGTATACCAAGTTAAGTAAAAAGGAATGAATGTTTAAGGATTAAGTTATCAATCAAGTGGGTTGATAATAAAGAAAGTTAACTAATAAGTTAGTTGTCGTTTGATCAAGACACAGAAGCCGACTAATGAAAGGAAAGGAACGGAATAGAGAACACTAGAGCATAGTCCACATAAATTCAAATGTCACCTACGACATGAAGTAAGTGATTTTTAAATGCATTCTATATGTTTGCAAATGTGTTTTCAAATGTAATACAAGTTGTTTTTAAAGTATGTTTGCACTTGGTATGCAAAAGATTTTAAAGTTTAAAACAAGATTTACAATGAGTTTGCAATTGTTATGTTTAAAGTATATATGCATTTGATATGCATAATGTTTTTAAAAAGCTCAACTTATGATTTTCAATGTATTTAAGACAGAATTTATCCTTAAGCAGATTATGGATTATCCTATGGGGATACGACACACATAATATGTCATGGAGACTTAGCTATTTAGGTTTCATAATTCTATATAGTTCGAGATTGTAACTCTAGGCTTTTAGTAGAGTAGTGTTAGAGCTAATAATTATAAAATGTATACCTAAGATATTGGTTTCATAATTATCGGGAGTTTGAGCTATATAGGTCCATTTGGTTCCCTTTACTAGCTTACAAAAATCCTGTAACGATACGACGTGCTTTTCTAATAAATTGGTGACTTATGTCATATTAATAAATTCACTAAAATTTGAGTTAATTGAGTTAATAATTCATGTTAATTTATCGGTTGAATTAATTCTGTAATTAATTCTAGATAAACATGTTAGTTTATTGATTGAATTAATTTAGTAAATTAATTCAAGATAAATATGTTGAATTATTGTGGATAATATCTTATTAGTATGGGTTTATCAGGATATGATTATTTTAACGAGGAAACTTCTTTATTGGGTTATTTGAATTAAAATTGAGACTCTTTCAAAGATACCCGGAACTAATAAGATATGAATTATCCAATTGGTTGAGATAGTATCTATCGGATCAACCAATAGAGGTCGAATCAAATTCAAACTATCGGATCAACAATGACGCGGTCAACCGCGCCTTTGTATTGCGGTCGACCGCGGCGATCAAACGTGGATTCAAATTTGAAATTGATTCAAACTCAAATTTTGCGGCCTAATCTGATAATGATTGACGCTAGGTCTGATATCTATAAATAGGGAACGACCATGCATTGTTATTTAGATCAGTTGAAAGATCAAGAGTAAGCACTCTATCTGTGAGTCTCTAAAACTCTCCTGAAGAGATATTGTTCACAAATCATGAACCATAACTTTGGGTATCTCTCAATTGGTTGGGAGGAGAGCCACTTGTGGAAGAGCTATACAAGTGTGCTCACACACACCGATAGTGGATAGAGAATAGCAAAAAAAGCCAGTTGGTTGAGGTCCTTCTACAACGTCCTTTCTCTTCATTGATTCTGGAAGTTTTTCGGCATTTACAAGGTTAATAAAATCTCGTTAATTTATGCATATAATATGTCAAATTTGTATTTTAAAAAATACTTTGATAAAAAAAATTAAAATTCTGACTTTGTATTTTTTCAACAACATCTATGTGATATGTCATATTTAAATAAAGTTCCATAACCGGACTTAGAGAAGGACAGACTTTGTATGGTTCCTTCAATGTGTGCTCTTGTTCCTTTGCAAGTTCAAACCCATCGTTGCCAACAGGAGTGACTATCTCAGTCACCGACTCTGTTTTTTAACTTTCTCGGGCGGCCTTTGAGCTTTCTTCTACTCATTGTCCTTTCTTCTTTTTTTTTTTTTTTTTTTCGCTTGTTTTCTTCATCAATTACCAGATTTATGGGGGATTTCTTCATGAATTGTTGAGGTGAATGGCAATCATGTATGAAGCTTTCTCTGTCGTCTGAGAAATCTCTGGTTAGTGGGCTTGACTAAGGTGTTGACTGAGTCAGAGATCTTCTTGCTAACCTTGGGAGCCATTGATGGACACCCGAGGAAGAAGAACCAAAAGAACAAATGATTTCTCTGGAGAGAGTTAGAGAACAAACAAGAAGAGAGTGAGAAAGTGAGAATCTGAGAGAATCAACTCAGGTGAAAGGGATATTTTAAAAGCTAAGAGAAGTATTTGGAGCCCTCTAATTCAATTTCAAATAAAAATCTCCATTTTAAATTTTGAAAATAAAAAACGGTTGAGATTTACTTGATCATTATCTCCCTTAATCAACAAGCCTCTCACCTGCACACATGGAGCACTTTAAATTTTGATTTGATGCACCTGCCTCATGTGAATCAGCTTTGAAAGAACACTTTTAGTAATGATGGTATGGACAATTAACAAAATAACAAATCTATGTCAACAGAAGTGTAGATTAGTGCAGTTTGTAAACAGAGCAATCATCTGAAAATAGACCATTATTGGCTAGAGTAAAAAACAGTGTGATCGTGAGTGTGGTGTGTGCCCATTGTTGGTCAAGCATAGACAATACAAACAACTAATAAATGATTTCAAAGTTAAATCACTAAACTATACAGAACAAGAGTATTCCAGAGTTAACCTGACCAATTTTACCACACAAAACACCTCACTTTATCATTTAGCATGGATATGAACTAATTCAACTCATGCACTTTCAAGTGTATGTGTGAGAGAGAATAATATGATGACAATGACATGACTCACAAATTAGAAACATTTACAATGTCTTTCAAGAACAAAAATACACCTTGATATTTCAAACCAATGTGGTCCACTAGTCAAGAGGAATGATCCTCGAATGAGTTTCAACAGAATGTGTATGAAGTATTGGTGTGATTAGCAATTTTCCCACTTTCCTCACACCCTATCTTTTTCCTGTTTAGCAAATATTATCTACTCTCTTGGGATTTCAAGATCCCCTATTGCATTTACTCTTTCTTTTTCTCCTTTTTTTTTTTTTTTTTGTGTTTCAGATTTTTCCTCATCGTTGGTACATTTTCTTCTTTTCACATTTTGTGAGAATAGATTTGCATTTTGTTATGCCTTGTAACTTTTTGCTTTTGTACATTTCTCATTTTTTCTTTCTTTGTACTCTCTTTTCTATCTTTTAGTTCGGTGATTATGGAGATGGGTTCATCATAGGATGCTGTAATGTAAGTTCTGATAGCCTTCCTTTTATACATAGACAGTTGTTGAAAGTCATCAACATGTATCCCATCTCTAGTCAAATTAGACCACAATCTTCTTTGTTTACACATGTCATTGTCCATACTTGTTGTCTCAAGGTGTACAAAAAGAAATAGAAGAAGAATTGAAACAAATAAATATTGTGTGAACAGATTCGAAATCTATGCATTGTTAGCATGTGATGCGAATTCAATAAGTATATAGGTCATACAAGTAATAAAGTGATCCGGAGTCCAAATATCGATCCCACAAGGATTAAGTTTAGTTTACGTTAATTACGAAATTGAATAGCTTTACGAATATTTAGACACCTAAAATTAAAATAAAAATAAAAACAAAACCAAAAGAAAGTGGAATGAATATTAGAAACTAAATTGAAAATAAAAACAATGGAACCAAAAATAAAATAATAAATACAATCAATTAAAAATATTAGAGCATCGATTTCATCATAACCAATTTGCATTGATTTTATTATTAAGTGAAGTTGATGATTAATTAGTCAAAACCTCTAAATTAATCCAATTAACTTTCTCAAGCATCAAATTAGATAATATGTTCAAAAACCCAATTCTAATATCTCTATCTAGAATCAAGTAATTAAACACCCATTAAGCTCTAATTTTTCTAATAACTATGAAGGGACTATAAATCTCTTGATCGTATAGTTGAATAAGATGCGTTTCCCATGATCCATATATAGAATTTCCTTCTCTCGAGCATCAAACCCTATATACTAAAATCATCTAATCTATTGGCCAAATTAATTAGAAGCATTAAGTATGATAAAACACAAATTAACCATGAAAATGCACTAAAAATAAATTAATACTTCATAACAAGGCAAAATCAAAGCTCTAGAAAAAAAATATTCCATAACTAAAATCAACCAAACCAACATCTAAGGTTTATCATTTACAAGTCACAAAAATTACAAAGAATAGAGTGAGAATGAAAAACCCCATTTTGGATTGTCACAAGCTCCAAAATTTTCTTCCTCTTCTCCTCCCATGATTCTTTGTCTCAAAATACATCTCCCTCGATGATTTATTGAAAGTAAAACCTAATTCTTAAACTATAATTTAAGATTCTAAACAAAGTAATATTTTTTCTTTTCTTTTTATTCATGATCTTCCTTGAAGTGACCTCCAAATCCCCTTAGGAATGTGTGCCTCTTTTTCAAAAATGGAGGCCTCTCTTCAAGAATATTAGCTCTAGAGTTTTAAGGTGGTAAGGCATAATTTCAGCATCAATTTTTGGCTATCTGATCAAAGTTTGGGCCAAAATTGACCATTGGAAAGAAAACCAGCACAAGGAGGGGCAGCAGGGGCGTGCGGCTGCTGGCAGGGGCTACGTTGGCCTGCGGCCCATTAGGCCTAGGCATCCACAAAGTGCAAGGCCGTGCGCTATAGCTTGCGCGGCCATGCAGCTCAGTCTTGCTGGCAGCTCTTGTGCTGCCAGCACATGCAGGGCAGCGTGCCCAAGCCTAGGCCCTTTGGGGCCTTCTGATGGCCTCCTCTGGCTGCACAAGGCGGAGCGGGTAAGCGAGCGGGCCTCACTGCACGTGAAAATTGCGTTTTAACTCCGATTTTGATGCCTTTTTTTCCTGTTAAACTTCAATTTTTTAGTTCCCTACAAAATAACACCAAGAACATCAAAATACACAAAAGCTTGAGGATTTTCATAATATTTATGCCTAAGAAATATTTGATGAGTGAGCAAAATATTCACTCATCAACATGCTCAATAGAAATATGGAAAAATGAAAACTTAGAATCATGACAAGTGTGAAAAATTGTTTTCTCTTCTCCATCACTCAATCAGTAAAATGTGCAAATGCCAAGTGACTTCGTAAGGTGTTCAAACTATGCATAGTTGAGTGCTTTGCAGAACAAATTAGTCAGTTATTTTTTAGTGTGATTAATGTTCATAACTGAAACCACTTTATTCTCACAAGTTCTCGGATGAAATGATGCTTGATCTCTATGTGCTTTATGCATGAAT
>CAMOHE010039668.1:1842-58019 GCA_946598075.1 Artocarpus hirsutus
ATAGAATCTGATTAAAAACAGAATCTGACAGTTTATAAAATTGACTACTTTTATTTTCCCTTTACAAACAAGAAAACCTCGCACATTAAAAAAAGAAAAAAGAAAAAAAAAAGCTTTTAAAATTATTTTCCGGGAAAATGAAAAGAAGGGCGGGGACAAAAAAGAAAAGCGGTGGTGAGTAGTAACACACCGGAAGAGAGTTGGCGACGTGAGCGCCCGAGGAAGCTGCGATCGGGTGCCGGAGAGAGCGAGAGAGGCGGTCGGAGGCATGGAAACGGCGTCGTTGAGGCAGTTTGTGAGAGTGATGAGAAGGGAAGGGAAGAAGAGAAGGCAATGGACGGTTGTGATGTTGAAGAGGAAGAAGAAGAAGCGAGCTGTGATTAACTATGTAGATCGAGTTCGGTCCCATCATGTGAGTGCGTTATTAATAAATTATTTTTGGTTTATTATTATTTGGTCTGATTATACGAAGAAGTTGTGCTTCTCAGATATTGAAATAATATTTATTTGATATTATATTTGGTTTTGTTGGATTTTGGGTGTGGATTTTCTTGTTAAATAAGGAAGGAGGAGAGAATTGAGAGAGAATTTGAATATGAATATGAGTTCAAAAATGAAGAAGGAAGACTCGGAATCGGATTTGGATTGCTTCCGGAACAAGAGGAAGCCAAGAAACGTACTTCCCAGAAAGAGGGAGAGAGAGAAAGAGAGAGAGGACAATACTGTTTGGTGGGTTGGGTTACGAGTTACGACTTTTTCGCCCTCCAACACGCTGCTTTGCTAGTTGGAACTTTCTACTTTTTAATTTCTGTCTTTCTTTTTAATTTTCCTTGAGAAAAAAAAAAATATTAACAATAATGTCTCGACGTGATAAATGACAATTGAAAAGCAAACTCAACTGTAACTCTTAAAAAATAATAAAATTTTTACGTATTATAATATTTTTAATTAAAATTAATTTTAATTACATATCTTAAATATCATAATTAATTTTAAATTAAATAATATAAAATAAAAAATATTTTATAATATGAAATTTTTATATTTTACTGTGTATTTAAGTTCTAACTTAATTTTTAAATATTTTATAAATTATATTCTAGTTAGTTTTTTAATCTTAATTAGGAGGACATTTTGTGACTTATATTAGTATTGGCATGTCAATTACAGGATTTGACTCGGATTGATTTTGGTGCAGGTTTTAAAAAGTTTCAATAATTGATCCCTTTCTTTGGTTTCCTGATTACTATCTTCACTTGTTTTGAAGAAAATAAATTGGGAAACAATTATTAGAATTGTTTAGCAATAAAAATATAGAAACTAATTGATTTGGTGTTTGTATTTTATGGAAAGTGGAAATCGTGCAAGTGTTTAAATTACTCGATTTCTTTTGAGGTCTCTTTGCTCTGCTTATTTAAATAGTGCAGTTTTCAAGAGTGATAAAACTTGTTAACGCTGGGAGTTAATAAAATCTACTAGTCTTGATTCCAGCCTTGAGGATTTGTTGTCGTATTTGTTACAACATAATCTGCTGCAACAGAATTCAATCAGTGGATTTTTTTGAAGATCTTGTACTGTAAGCAATGTTGGCTATTTATATGAAGTCTCACAATGGTCTATACACGTATCTAGAGTATGAGAATTATTGAAAGATCGTTTTGTAAGCGTCTTATTTTTTTCATTATTTCTTTGAGAGAAGAATTTTTGGTTTTTGAGAGAAAACTTAGAGTTGAATGGATTTTAACATTAAGTAGTTATGAAGCAAGTCTTGGTGTGATTAAGTCCATTTGATTTGTAATTTTGATTACTTAGTAAATTGTTCATACGTTTGATCATGGACCCACAGATCTAGGTTGTTGCCGAACTGCGAACCAATCTCTCATGCTTATTTTACTATTTTACGTTTATTATTAACTTGTTACAACAAACTTAAACATATACTCCTTGAAAGGCATAACTGGCATTTTCAACTAAGATACTACCAAGTTTCCTTAAAAAAAAAAGGGAAAAAAAAAACAACGACAACAACAAATATAATATCATGATCAGTCTATGATCAAATTTGAGAAATTAATTAATATAAAAAAATTGAGAAATGAATTTGTGGATATAAAATCTATTAATAAGGCGCATCTCTAAGTTTTGCAGCAACCGATTTTCAATCTTTCCCACCGTTGTGGGTTTTTTTATCCCCCACCTGTGGCAAAATTGGCCTGACCTATTATTTCAATATATTTCAATGCAAAAATTAATAAAAGAAAGAAAGAAAGAAAGAAAGAAAGAAACAACAAATTAACGTTCAATTCACCTAATTAATAGCTAAGAAAAAAAAAATACAGCTTGGAACGTTCTATTCTCCACAATATTTTGACATTTGAAAATTAATAAATATGAACCCACCCAGATTGCCAGTTGCCAATATTGGTGGCAGAGAGTGAGAGTCGCTTCTGGGTTGGAAATTTGTTTTTCTCACGTTGGCTGCAGCCGTGACGTCGACGTACGAGACACGACAATCGAAAGTTCAGCACACCAGAAATGTGTCAATAGATGTCGTATTTGGCCTTGATCTTGCGTTTAAGTCGGCCTTCAACTGTTTGGCCCGGACCCGTTCAAAGTTCAACCCTTCACAACTTGCCGAATTCCGCGTTCCATTGGTTTCACAGCAGGATCCCGTAAACAACAGAAACATTTACTTCTTTTTTATTTTTAGCGTTTTTATCCCCTTAACTTTTTACTTTTTTACAATATATTTCTTAAATTTTTTTTTTGTGACAATTGAGTCCTTAACCTTAATTAAGTTTGGCAATTAGTCTCTAATCATAATGCCTATCAAAATTGAGACGGAAAACAATCACATGAGATGCATGTAACCTGTTTAGAAGACTCATACACCTCATTTGCTTCTAACAACTGTAAAATTATTTAATTTTGCTTAGCAAAAAGAAAAGTAATTAAATTATTGTTTGTGATTTTTTAACAATTTTGTTAGCTTATACGTATATTTTAATCGTTGTACTGAAATTCTATCCTGACCTTTCTAATGAATCACTTGCGTCTCATATGGTCCTTTTTTCATCTTAGTTTTGATAGACATTTGTGATTAAGACTTAATTGTTATATTTAGCCAAGTTTAAAAGCTATTTTGTCAGATAAAAATAATTTAAGGACCATATTACTAAAAAAAAAAAAAGTTTAGAGAGCAAATAAATCAAACTCTTTCTTTTTTTAATCATAGCCGATTATCATGTTCGCGTAGAAAAACAATTAGTAAAAAAAAAAAAAAAAAAAACGTATTACTCTAGTAGTTGTTTATATGTGCACGATGAAGTAGATAAAACAATAGAATTATGAGATTGCGAAAGAAAAAATATGGCGACGAATATATGTACGTAATACAAAGAATTCAAATATACGAGTTAGTCACCAACTTTACCTTGTATTGCACAGTGGTTTTTAAATTCTTTTTTTCCCCTTTGCATTTAGATATTTAACTTTTTTACCTTATTTTTGAGATATGAGTTTAAATTGACTATAATATAAAGTTCTGACATACTACATATAAAGCAAAATATGCTATAGTACAAAGTTCTCATATATTATATTATTTGAAGTTATTTTTTGAGTTTAAATTGTTGTCAAACACTCTATAAAAATGGTGCATCTGTTGGCAATAAAGCATTTCCCTTAGTTTTTCTTTTGTTAAGTAGTGATCCCTTGCCCTTTCTTAAAAAAAAATTAAAAAAAAAAAAAGAGGAAGAAAGGATGAAGTTATCACTTGCCCTGCACATTAACAACTTATGAGAGTGCTTAATGGAAAAGAGAAACTTGCTCGGTCTTCTTTCATCTTGCAAGTTTTTTCCCTCTGCGTTGAAATATGCCTGTTGTTTTTTCGTCGAGTTCTTATAAAATAATTTTATATGGCAATTAAAGTTGCAAGGTGATGAAATATCTATGATATGTCTAAAAACATATCTACTACGAAGATATAGTAGGTTGTGTTAGGCACGACATGATAATACGATTATGCCTAATTAAATAGGTTGTGTCAAGCACAACATGATCTATTTGAAAGCATTAGTCAAGTGTTCATTAGATATAGCATATAGTGGGTGCACAAAACTCCGCCAAGCCACCTTGCATGTACTCCCCGGCCCATGGTTTCAATTTTGGTTTTTCGCCACCCCCCACCACAATAATTAACTTTGTTGCTTGTAAAGATTTTCTTCCATTAAGTGTTAATGTTATTAACAATCATTACATTTCTTATTTTGTTGTTATTAGTTTACTTTCACTGTTTGAACTTTAAACGTTGGCTTTTACTCTTTTTTACAAGTATGCATATATATATATATATACATATATATATATATATGATCATGGATTCATTGCATACTATGAAGCATGAATTAAAAATATGACGATGATTGCTTGACGTTGATGATCTTGTCTTAGCTTAAAAAGATAGTGAATTGATAATAATTGTCCTAAAAATGGAGTGAAAGCATACAACAAATTAGTCAACAAAATAGTTTTGTGAATATTCTTTGTTCACTTTTTAGGCAATTTCTAGCAAAAAGTGACCAATCCACCTAAAATCGTCTCCCCCGCCATATTAACGTGGGCAATCTTGATTTGGGTTTTTCCCAAACTATCTTTTTGCAAAACCATATTGCCTCGTCCCGCCACAAATAGCCATCCACACACCCACATTTTTGGTGGTTGGGGTTAACTCCTACTCGTAGTAAACCAAATGTAGATTGTGGAGGGAAAGGATTGTATGATGGAATTCAAATCATTCAAAGAGCCATAATTTTAATCTCTCACAATGTTTAAATGTAGATTAGAGGTGTGAATTCATATCAAGCATGATAGAAGAAATGTCTACTACCCTTTCTTTCCATTTTTCTCACCTATCACAACCCCTCTTTTCCGTCAATTTTTTCCCTTCTTACTTTACACACCCTTATTGTTTAGTTTATTAGCACTTCTGGATTCTAGATTGACATAAAAGGCAATTAGAAGATTAATAAGCCATTTGGTGAACAAGTTCAAAATAGTTTAATGCAATTCAAACCATAAAGACGGTTCAAACTAACATTTTCTGAAATAATAACTAAACCCAGTTCAAACTATGGAGGCTGTTTTAAAACAGTCAAACCCCTCACAATCCAAACTTTACCTCTCCTCAAGTTCTTATGGTTTGAACCATTTTCTACTATAAAAACCATTGTCATTCTCTTTCTTTTTCTTTTTTTTTTTTTCCATAAACCATAGTTTTCAAAATACCGGTTCTCATTTTAAACTTAATGTGATGTTTTTATTCTGGTTTTTAATCTTTACGTTTCAAACATCAGTTCAAAATCACCATTTAAACCATATAGTTTAGAACTTACAGTTCAAATAATAAAGTTCTATACCATACCATTCTGAACCCGTGTATCAAATGAACCATAAGTTTCCTATGTCATTAAGAAAATATCAATGCTCAAGATAGCACCCGCACATTTAATCGCTTGAGGAAATATATACTAGCAAAAAAACAAATCCATGATCTTAACTCTTGTTCACCGTAACTAATATTGCCAGTAGGTAATAATAGTTAATTAACGAACCATTGCATGTAACATTAGAAAATTTCTCAAAACTTAACAAAAACTTGAAAACCTTACCTTCATGTGTTACACAATTTTCACATATTTTCAGAACAAGTGGGTAAATTGTGCATGGAAAATGCTAGAAACACCTGCCTAGTCTTCTTGTGACTAGGGTTTGTGCCTATAATCCTTCTTAAAAGTGTGGGACACTCATACCCTAGAACATATTCAAGGTGGATTAATTTTAGTCCAAGAGTCGGTCTATTATTGATCCTAGGTAAAAGTCCAGGTAAATTAATTAACAGTTTGAGTGTTCAATTATTAGGGTGTTTAGTATGGTGGGAACTATGGGTTAGAACTGTTTTTACTATAGCATGTGAGAGCTTTACACTGTAGCAACTTTTTTCTTTTTACTATAACATATAAGAGCTTTACACTGTTCGTAACTAAGATAGTGGTTAAAACCACTATTGCCAAATAGCACATCTAATTAATCTAGGTCTAGTATTAATGAGAAATTTCACACCTTCCTTTAATATATATGTTTTCTTAACACTTTGGTACCCCAAGCTTTGACATAAAAGGAGATTGGTAAAAGTTTTTTTGAAGTGTTCGAGAAAAGAAACGATAGTCTAAAATAGTACCCACACATTGACTAGCCTAATGAAAAATATCCAAGAGTTTACTTACTCATCGAGAAATGTTATTGCTAAAAATAGTAGTTTTTAATTACTAAAGTATTGTATGTATTAACATTTTATGTCGTTTGGCATGTATATTTAGAACATTTAAGTAGTTTTGAACCAATGAGTCTATAAAAATATGTGTTAAATTCTAAAAGTTTGAATTATTCTCTATAATAAAAATCCTTTTTATTCTTTTTTTTTTTTAAACTAGAGCAATCTAAGCACCAATTCTTTAATGTGATGTTTAATTCCTGTTTCAAATCTTTACTTTCTAGACATCAGTTTAAAAACCATCATTTAAATTACATAAGTTCAAAACTATCAGTTTCAAATATCGTTTAAACTATCTTTTTAAATTATATAATTTCAAATCATAAAGTTCTAAATCACAGAAATCCAAACACACATATTAAACAGGTTATATTTAAAAAAATTAACAAATTTTCAAACCTAGTTTCACTGGCATTTACAAAAATATATAAAAATTCTCCAACAATTATCTCTATTAAATTTTTACAATTCATCTATTTTTCTTTATTATCTTCGAAACTATTTAGAGCATGTGCTATGCACATGCATATTTAGTTTGTAATTTTTCTAATTCGTGCAGTTTGGTTTTGTTTTGAGAATTTTTATAAATATTTGCGTACGTTTTTTGAGGTAAAAATTTTAAAAACACTCTCAGCACAATTCTCAAAAAATTCTAATTTTTCAAAACAAAACCATTTTCATCTATTTTGAAAATACTACCAATTTAGTTTCTTTTGTTTCTAATTTTTTTTATTTTGTTGAGAATTAAATTTAGTAAGAAAAAATATTTGAGTATAATAATTTTTTTAAAAAAGATCTTAGAAAAAATCAAACAATAAATTATTTAGGGGATACACATGAGGAAAAAAATATTTGAGAGTATCACAAGAAAAAAAATGCTTAAGTAGGGATACATTTGATAAAAGTTATTTTGATGAGACAAATATAAAAAAGTATTTGCAGTTAATTAATATTATTTTTGAAGAATACAATAAAAGAAAACATTTAAACAAATGAAGCTTTGAGAAAAATTATTTCAACAAGGAAAGTTAGAAAAAAAAAATACTAATTGAGAGGGTTGTATGGTAAGTATGTAAGCAGGGGAATCATTTAAGTAATATATTTCAGCATGGCATATCAGTAAAAAAAAAATTATTTTTTTTAGAATGAAAAAAAATATATTTTAGGTAAAATAATGGTTGATGGGACCGAGGGAAAAATGTTTAAGTAGTAATATTGTTGTGGGGTTCTTTATTCTCCATGCAAGAGGCTTCTATAGATGACCTTGCATGTGGGAAAACAAACGGGTGATCAATTGACAACCACCAACATGTGTTAAAAGGCCCGTCGCGTAATCAAGCACGCGAGGTGTCTCTCGGTTAAGCTGTCTCAATTCTCCTTCTTTATATCTCTCTTCCACCATTACTATTTCATCTACATTTGTCACGATTATTGCGTTATTTTTTCGATCAACAATTTCTTCAACTCACTATTATCGGTCCCATCATTTGAATCATTTAATACTCCATGTCGGTGAAGATTACTGTCATCAATAGTTACATTTTAGAAAAATCATTTTCATGGTGCAATGAGGAAAAAAAATTATTTTAGTGGAGAAAATTAGAGCAAAATTACTCTGAGTTGCATATAAGAAAATGACATTTGAGAGTGGTGGAAGACAATATGTTTAAGTTGGATAAGTATTTATAAGAGTCACATTTTAAAAAAATAGATTTATAAGAATAGATATTTAAATAAAGTTGAATTGAGAAAAATTATTTTAATATTGTTGGAAAACGAACAGCAACGGAATTTTAAAAAATTTTAAATAAAGTAATTTAATAGAATCAAGTCAGACATGCTACATATCATAAATTATTCTAAGATCTTCATACTTTTAAAGACTTGTAATCGCACTTGTGGTTAAATTAATTATGCAGAACTGTTATATGAGAATTGTGTCCGAAAGAGCTTGAACTAACAAGTCATCTTTGCTATTCTTTTCTATGACCGAAGTGCGAGTGGGCACATGTCGTTCGATCGTCCACTTGCCAACGAACATCCTTTCAACTACAAGTCAAAACAAAAAATAATTGTTCTTAATGTCGAACAATAATTTTACAGAAGTTTAGAGTTTCTCTCTTTAGAAAACTTTCTCTAAATTTCTCTAGTGATCTACCAAACAATAGGAATAGTTTTTCTATCTATAATGGCTAGTAGAACATCAATCCTACTCAAAAAGAATTTTCAAATTCATTTCTCGTCCAAAAGATAGCGTCAAAATGAGTAAAGACAAGTTAGTCAACGTGGCTAACCAGTCAACTAGTCCCGTACAACTAGTCGACCGGTTAGGGTCAGAAACCAACCCCTTGTGGCCTAATCGCACCGATTTATTGGTCGAAACTAATGATTGACTGATTCTTACATGATTGGACACTTTCCTATTTTACTTGACTAGGGAATCTTTCATAGAGTCAAATAACCTAATGTAGTGGTCACCCGATTAAAACAATCACATGCTAATAATCTCATATCAAATAAAATAAATACAAATGATTCAATATGTTTATCTTGAATTAATTCATGGAATTAATTCAACTAACAAACTAACACGAATGATTACAATCCAATCAGCTAAACTTGAACCAATTGTAGAATTAACATAAGTTACCAATTTGTAGGAAAAACATATCGTATCATTACAAGAAAATTTGTAAGCTAGTAAAGGGGACCTATGGACGTATATAGATCAAGCTCCAATAATTATAAAATTACATGTCACATATATGCTCATTTTTTAATTATCAACTCTAATGCTACTCCTCTAAATGCTTGAAACTACATCTTGAACTATATACAAAATTACAAAACTCCAATAAATGTTTCATTCATGATATATCATGATGTGTAACATCCCTATAAGATAAAGTTTGAGAACAAGTTCTACATTACCTTCTCGACTATATTTAGCTCATGTTCTATTATATAACCATTAGAATATATGCTATTTATAACCATTATAAATAGAAAACTATTTGGTTATACAAATATATTCAAATGGCTGAGCGCTCTAATTTTTTAATTCTAGGATAACGCCTATAAAATGATATCATTAACTCTACTTAAAAGTTATGGATTTCGTATTTATCAATAACTAGTTTACATCATTCAAAAGTCATGTCTTTAACGTATTAGTATAAGTACCTTCATATATTTCAAGATGTCACCCTACATCAAAAGGTACAAGTCAAGAATACAGACCCATTAATCCATTTCAAGATTACGATATAACACACATGGTTGTCTAAAGTGAATTAATTTATTCAAATGAAATTGTTAACTTAAATCAATTCATCTTTAGTTCCGATCCAAAATATCGTCATTAATGATAATATACTAATGCCTATACTAGTAAAGTTATAATTCTAATGACTAAGACTAGTCATCTCTCATTAGAAATGTACACAACATAACAATCTTATCATAAATAAAACGCTTAACTTTATTCCTCGATTCTGGACCTTTACATTTAGACTATTATATTAAGACTCGTGTCTTTCGTATAATCTGTTCATCATATGCATGATCTTAAAGTTTAGAATGACAGTCTTAGATTTTAGGCTATAATCATGCAATGAACATAAAGAGGGCAAAATTAATATATGATATAGTTAATAATTTCTTTACTGATCAAATGTCTCAAAAGTAATAACATTGTTTAGTCTTTATGGTACTAAGTTTAGCAGCTATGATTTATAGATTAAATTATTTTAACCAGGAATTTTTGGAGACAGATTTAAAAAACTATTGGATGCATCAAATTACAAAAGACGTGTTTGGACAGGAGAATATATATATATATATAGAGAGAGAGAGAGAAGTAATACATATTTTAAGGAAATTATTAGGAGAAAAATAAGTAGAAATCTTATTAGAAATACATTCAAGAAAAAAAGGTCTTTAATTCTATTAAAATAGTGCATTTTTATGCACAATCCACCCACCGTTTTGTGTCTTTTTTAACTCTTTTCCTTTTTAGTTTTTACTAATTTTATCTTTTACTCTCTTTTTCCTTTTGCTTTTTTGTTTTATTTTTCTCTTTTCTTTTCTTTTTTTTTATTCTATTTATCTACCATTGTCTCCTATCATTACAATTGCTTGGAACTTCTTTCTTTTTAACCCTATTATTTTGGTGCTTTACCTTTTTTAAAATTCTTTTTTTTTTATCAATCTCTTACAAACAGTGCTTTATCTTTCTTTTTTTCATCCTTTTTTGGTGCTCTACTTTCCTTCTTTTTCCTTCATAAAAATTTTACTTGGTTTATGTAAAAATATATCATTTTAATTTCTTAATTAATAAACTGTATTTTAGAACATAATCTAACATAATAATGACATATGAAGATTTTAAAAGATAAAGTAATAAATAAGATAGTTTTGGGAAAAAAATCTACAAATAAGAAAAAAATATTTGAAATAAAAAATTGTGTTATTAGTCCAATTTATTTTCTTTCTAGAGTACACTTTTGGACCTATTTGTTTTATTCACCAATTTATCTCATAGAACCCTAACACTCTATACTTGTCCTAAATTTTGTCTCAAAATAACCGTTTTATCAACCGGTGGATTTAAATTGTACAATTAATAAATACAAAGGTATTTATATCTCTAGAAGTAAATGTTGGGGGCCAAGACAAAACAAATACATATCTTTGAAGCCAATTTGTACAAATAACTCTTTTCCTTTTTGTATCTCTAATAGAGTGTTTTGAAAAATGGTTCGAGCCTTAGAGTTTCAACTGTAAAAAATATAAATATCTCATATGTTATAATGTAAAATAAAAGTATGTTATATTGTAAAGTTTTCACATATTATAATATATGATTTAAATTTTGGAGTTTAAACTTTTCTTTGAAACACCATGTAAGTAAAATTTTTCTTATATTCATTTTTTATTCACAACCTATATTATAAAGGAAAAATTACAGCATATAGAATATTTTTTAAACAATTTAAAGTACATAACTTATTTTAAAATGATGAAAAAAATTAACTTATCTTAATGTTTCAATGTACTAGTTTCTAATTTTACCCTTTTTATCTTTTTCTTTTCTTCTAAAATTCTTCTTGATCTCCTACATTCTCATCCCTCCCTCTGTAACTCTCTCTCCTCCTTTCATTGTGTCAATGTAGCGAGCGAAGCCTTGGAGAAATAGCAGCAACAAGCCGCCGTCTTTCTTCTCTCTTTCACCCCCTTCTTCGATGTCATCGGCGACTGAGTCATCTTCGAACAACCATGGATTTTGTGTGACGATGATAGACCCGAACAACCACGAACGTCACCTTGCTGGACTTGGTTGCGAACGTCGCTGCTATCATCGATATGGTCATCGCCGCTGCCCTTAGATCTAGTGTTGAGATTGTGACAAAAACCGTTAAGGGGAAGAGGAAAACGAGAGAGGGGGAGGAGAGAAAGAGGGATGGGAGTTGAGGAGAGTAGAGAGAATTTTTTTTCCTTTCTGCTTTGCAGGGAGAGAAGGGAAGAGAGAGGAGGAGGAGAGAGGGAGAGAGAGAAAGGATAAGGATAATTTTGGTATATTATCGTATTGTAACTCTGATTTCATTAATATTATACTATTCATTTGCTCTTTTTGAAATTGCGCTATTAATTTTAAATATCACCTTAAACAGTGCCAATTCCTTCGTTCTCTTTATTATAAAAACTTCAATCACAACTTTTTTTTTTTAAATAAAAAAACTATTCAACTACAATTACAACTTAATAAGCATCATATGTAACTCAACTAGTTTTTAAACAAGGGTGCATTTGAGGTCAAAAGAATAAAAATATAATATGTATTTATGAAAAGCCCCGTTTATAAAATAGGATTAATAACTCTAGATGTCCTTAAAGTTTTAGCATAGTTCTTAAATTAATTTAATAGGCTAAAATAGTTTTTAAACTTTTAATGTTGTGACAATTTAATCATTGAATTGATTTAACATGCTAAAGTAGTCCTTGAATTAATTTTTAATAATAAAATCAGTCATATATGTTAGTCATTGCTAAAATTTAAATGAAAAACATTACAACATCCTTCACCCCATGGCACTCCTCTCCACAACACTGTCTTCACTATGCCCTCTTTGCAACAAAACCACCATGCTGCTCCACCAATTACTTCATTTGACACATCATATTACGGCACCATGCTGTCATAATGTCACTGCATCGGCTATGACTATTTTATCTAATTAAATTAATTTAAAAATTAGTTTTTTACAATGCTAAAATTTTAAGAAAAATTTTAGACTATTAAATTAATTCAAAAACTAAAATGTCACAATGCTAAAGATTTATGGACCTTTAAGGTTATTAAGAATATTTTTTAAAAGATACAAGAATAAGAATAATTGAAAAGGATATAGTTTATTTAACAACATTGATTCAAATTAATAATTAAAATATTATAAAACTTTTATATAATATAATATAAAATAAAAATAAATTATAATATAAAATTCTAATGATGTGTTGTTACGGAATACGCGCTAAATACGCTGTTGTTTATTAGCCCTGATTCACAGTAAACGAGTTTTTCAGGTGGAACGGTGTCTGATGCCATGCCACCATCACATGGGCCCACAGAGATTACATCGGACGGTGTAATCATCGCCCTCAGCGTATTCTAGGGTTTACCCAACTCTAACTCTCTAATATTAACCCTCTCACATTTCTCAATCAGCCTTTTTGGTGCAGTGTTATCTGCTCTCTCTTAAAAAAAAAAAACAAAAAAAAAAAAAAAACCACTTCCTTTTCGTTCTCTCTCCTCTCTCTCTCGCCCCCCTCTCTATCCCTGACGCGCCGCCGCCAACTCCGGCGGTGTCTAACCCCCGCCGTCGGCTTCTCCGACCATTTATCCCTCCATATCCTTCCCTCTCCTCCGCTAACAATTTTACCCATAAAACTCAGAAAAAAATATCGCTTTTTTTTTTATCGGACATTTTTGTTGCGTTATTTTATAGTTTCTTATTATCTTCGTGTTCTTCCTTATGCTTTGATTATTGCAATAACAAGAGGAGAGGGAAGAAAAATAAAGAAAAAAATTGAAAAAAGTTTTGAAAAAAGAAAGAAAAAAGAGAATATTTTGATTTTTTTTGAGTTTTGGAAATGGCGCAAGTTCAGGTTCAGCATCAGAATGCGATTCCCGGAGGTAACGCTGCGGCGGCGGCCAACGGTGGGGCGGCCAACCAGTTCGTGACGACGTCGCTTTATGTCGGAGATCTCGACCCGAATGTCACGGATTCTCAGCTCTATGACCTGTTTAACCAGCTGGGTCAGGTGGTTTCCGTTAGGGTTTGCAGGGACTTGACGACCCGGAGATCGCTTGGCTATGGTTATGTCAATTACAGCAATCCTCAACACGGTTAGTCATCATTTCATTAAAAAAAAAGAACTTTTTTAGTTGGGCTTTTTTTGGTTTCTTTTTCAGCTCATTTGGTAGCGACTTAGTGAATTTTTCATTGTTGTAAACCATTTAGAATATAGATTTAGTGAGTCGTCTGAATTGGTCAATGCTGCAATTTGAGTGGACATAATAATCTTAAACATTGTGAATATTTATTTTGATATGTTATCTGTTTTTCTATGTTGTACTGTACCATGTCTGAGGGGGTGGTGTGGAGATTGTTATGCATTTTGTTTGCTGTGTTTTTTGATGATTTATATGGTCTCTTCCCTTATTTTATTGGGCTCTCTAAATTGGTAATATTGAAGTGATTTAGGGATATAGGCTGAGAAGTAAGAACCATTGAGTTGAGACAGTTTCCGGTTTATACAAGCAAGGTCCTGTTTGACAGTCTTGTTGTCTTTGGCAATAAAGCTTATTGCTTCCCCCTTAAGTTTGTAGGATGCTGTAGTGTTATTTACCTCTTTGCCCTGGTATAAACAACAAGAGGAGAAAAAATAAGAGAGATTGAAAAATGCTACAAACCAATTTAAGTTCAGTAATATTCATCCATGATGATTTTTACTCCCTTTGTATCTTTTTGGTTGAAGAAACAACACGCTGAGATTATGTCTGAATATGAAAATCATTATCCTGCTTCACTTGACCTAAATCCTCAGAAAGTTGTCTGTAGTCTTTTGGAGAGCCGTCCTGATGCCGACTCAGTTATATATTCTGTTTAGCCGTTTTGTTTTGGGAGAAATTAAAATAAAACAATTATAAGTCCTGTTGAAGGGTACATTTGTTTGTTAACTGACTGTTTCTGCGTGTAGAAATAATAATAACTTTTCAATTGAAACGAAAATGTTTATATCTTTTCCACCTTTATTTGTTAGAGCTCACCTTTATCTTTTTAAAAATTTTTAACTTATTTACTAAAATTAATTACAGCTGCTAGAGCTTTGGATCTGCTGAACTTCACTTCTCTGAATGGAAAGCCAATTAGGATTATGTACTCTCATCGTGATCCTAGTATTCGCAAAAGTGGGGCAGGAAATATCTTCATTAAGGTATCTCTGTCCATCAATAATGTGTTCTGGAGTAACTTTCACCTCTAAAAACATTGGAGTCTGCTGACTGTCTTTTTTATTTTCTCTTGCTGAGACCAACTTTTCTTTTGTGTTAAACTTGGCAGAATTTGGACAAAGCCATTGACCACAAGGCCTTGCATGAAACATTTTCTGCTTTTGGAAATATCCTTTCTTGTAAGGTAGCTACAGACTCATCGGGTCAATCGAAAGGCTATGGATTTGTCCAGTTTGACACTGAGGAAGCTGCCCAAAGAGCTATAAAGGAATTGAATGGAATGCTTTTAAATGATAAGCAAGTATTTGTGGGGCCCTTCCTTCGCAAGCCGGAAAGAGAGAGTGCCATTGATAAGTCAAAGTTTAACAATGTTTTTCTAAAGAATCTCTCAGAATCAACAACTGAGGAAGACTTGAGCAGAACTTTTGGTGAATTTGGAGCACTTACAAGTGTGGCAGTGATGAGGGATGTGGATGGAAAATCAAGGTGCTTTGGGTTTGTCAACTTTGAGAATGCAGATGATGCTGCTAGAGCTGTTGAGTCTTTGAATGGGAAGAAATTTGATGATAAGGAATGGTATGTTGGGAAAGCCCAGAAAAAATCTGAAAGGGAAGTTGAATTAAAAACTCGTTTTGAACAGAGTATGAAAGAGGCAGCTGACAAGTATCAAGGTGCAAACTTGTATATTAAAAATCTAGATGACAGTATCAGTGATGAGAAGCTGAAGGAGCTATTCTCCCAGTTTGGTACCATCACCTCTTGCAAGGTCTGTGGCATACGTTCTTTAGATGTTAAAGTCTTCATCCTCTTATCTATTGACTAGGCCTCATGATTATTTTCGTCCTCGAGATGTCGCAGGTTATGCGAGACCCCAATGGAATAAGTAGGGGATCGGGGTTTGTTGCGTTCTCTACTCCTGAAGAGGCATCTCGAGCTGTAAGTTGGTGGTTATGTGTGCAACATGTTATAATAGTGTTTTTTTTTAAACCAAGAAAATTGATGTAGAAAACAATTAATTTTTTTTTTTTTCTTGTTATTAGCTTGTGGAGATGAATGGCAAAATGATTGTTAGCAAACCTTTGTATGTTGCACTTGCGCAACGAAAAGAAGATAGGAGAGCAAGGTTGCAGGTATTTCTTTAATCCCCTATTCCCTGAAAACTTGTTTGAATTGGAATAAAGAAACCTAAATCTGCTCTTTCATATAGCAGCAAATAATTAATAGAATCCAATTCTATCTGATGGGTAATTTTTCTTGAAGGCCAAAACATAGTCCAAAGACAAGATGCAGCTTAAAGATCTTTTCCCTTTATTTTTTCGCTTCACCTTTATGATTTGCTTTACGTTGGGGCATTCGTTGCTTTGTTGTCCTTGTTCTGATATTGCTTTTTTTTTTTTTTTTGCGCTAATTTGATGGATTTTTATTGCTTTCACAGGCTCAGTTTTCTCAGATGCGACCAGTTGCAATGGCACCGTCAGTTGCTCCTCGTATGCCAATGTACCCCCCTGGTGGTCCAGGACTTGGACAACAAATATTCTACGGTCAGGCTCCACCTGCTATCATTCCTTCACAGGTAACAGTTTTCTTGCTTTGTTTCTTTGGAAGTTCAGGTATACTACATACTTTCTTTCGCACTTTATTTGTAATTCTCATTGAGCATATTGGTTTGGCTGCTACTTTTACACTTCTGTGTAAATATATACGACTACATTCGTTACTGCTGCTCTGACCTTGGATTTCTATTCTATAAATAGCCTGGATTTGGGTATCAGCAGCAACTTGTTCCTGGCATGAGGCCTGGTGGGGCTCCAATGCCAAATTTCTTTATGCCAATGGTTCAGCAAGGACAACAGGGGCAGCGTCCTGGTGGTCGACGCGGAGGATCCGTCCAGCAAAACCAGCAACCAGTTCCATTAATGCAGCAGCAGGTTGGTGGCATTTTCTTTACTTTTGCCATATACATGCCATATCCGTACCATTACCAGATTTGTCATCTTAAACGCTGGTCTTGAATCATAGATGCTTCCAAGGGGGCGTGTCTACCGATACCCTCCAGGCCGTGCCCTGCCTGATGTACCAATGCCTGGTGTTGCCGGCGGCATGTTCTCTGTTCCATTTGACATGGGTGGTATGCCGCTGCGTGATGCAGCAATGTCTCAGTCCGTTCCAATTGGGGCCTTGGCGACTGCCCTGGCAAATGCTACCCCAGAGCAGCAGAGAACTGTAAGGATTTGCAACGGGTTTCATGCTTTAACCATCTTGAACAAAAAGGGTGTTCAGTAGTTGTGCCAAGCAACTGAATTGTTTTGTGTCCAATCTGCAGATGCTGGGCGAAAATCTTTACCCTCTTGTGGAGCAGCTGGAACCTGATAATGCTGCCAAGGTTACCGGCATGCTTCTGGAGATGGACCAACCTGAAGTTTTGCATCTGCTCGAGTCGCCAGAAGCTCTTAAAGTGAAGGTGGCGGAGGCCATGGAGGTGCTGAGAAATGTTGCGCAGCAGCAGCAGGCTGGCAATGCAGCTGACCAGATGGCCTCATTGTCACTTACCGACGTCTCTTGAGAATTTATTTGCCAGCATATTGTACTCTTAAAAAGGATGAATTTTAGAACTACAGTAGTCATGGGTTTGCTACCGAGCTTTATAAAGTTGGTGCAATAGGGTAGAACTTCTTTTTGGTTTGTTTCCGAGAGCTTTTTCATTTCTCTGGAAGATTGAGACTTTGTGCTTTCATTTCGCTGTTTACATTTATTGCCGTATTTTATATTAAGACGTTTTTATTTGCAATGTGACCTTTGTTGAGGAAAACTGAGACGTTGGAAACGTATCAGTTTAGTGTACCTGACGCGTGCAGTGTCCTTGTACGCCTGCCCTTGAAAGGTTTTAACGTTTCACGAAGAATAGTCTTCCAAACTTAAAATAACGTCTTTTGCACTAAAATAAGTAATAAAATTTTGTTGCGGATAAATTTTGTGCTCAACACTTGACACTCATTTTGAAAGTGGACCTTAATAGTGAAGGTCAACGTGGAAGTGTCTCCAATTATGGTTAGGATACGTTTGTGTACGTCTTTACATTGTTGAAAGCAAAAGCTACGCAGCAGGACGTGAGAGCATGCAAATTTTGTGAATTACTTTTACCGTGTTTAGCTTCAAATTACTATTTCGACAATGCACAAGCTAATAACTCAGAAACTTAGGAGTAAATAGGAGACCCCTAATTACATCCCCTAGTTTAGGGGTGTAGACAATAGGGGCCGTGTCAGTTGTTGTATACACACCCAACAGTTCACAAAAGCCTTACTAAGACCAAAACATCCTTAACGCCTGCCCTAATATGTCACGCGTCCTGTTGAAGAGCACGTCTAAGCCGCACTCCGACATCAGCTCGATCGTAATGAATTAAACCAGCACCCTGCAAATCTGAGCTCTGCATTGCAGATGAAGTACCATCCTCGTTTTGATTTTCTTCAATGTTGTTCTCCCCAAAGTTGTGAAGCCTACGGCCAATCAGATAACGGTCATCTCGGATGGAGTTGTGAAGGTTGGTAAACCATACATGGAATCGCTTTGCACAGAAGCACAACAAGCTGAAGGATAGGCATCCCAACCAGGCAAACCGATAGACTGCAGAATTAACAACCAAAGGGTAACCAAGCACTGGAAACACCCCCCTGGCGAGCACATATGGTACACAAAGGGCAGTCAACAACTTCATAACAATTGGGAACACAATCTCGCGTAGCACCCATAGACCTTGCAGCCTGGAGAAACCATCTTCTCTCACTCGTTCAAATTTTACTCGCCAACTTTCGTCAACCAGTGGCATCATGTGATCCAACATAACCTGCATAAGACACAGTGAGTGCCGGGTAAATCACCAAGCCTCAGTAGACTTTTTCCAGTCCAGGCTTCCCAATACTAACAGCAGCTTCAGGCCAATAAAAGTACACGAAAAGAATATTTCAAAAAAATATATATATTTTTCTAACGACTCTACTAAGTACAAATTTGAAAATGGGAATTCCAACAAATAGTGCGAACATCTGCATAATTATGGAAGCATTTAAGGATTTATTAATTTTTTCTAAACTTGTGACAGGAAAGAAAGACCAACTAGAGGAAGTTCACAGAACAAGATAACTCACCAATCTAGTCCAGATCTTGAGAAAAATGAGGCCCAATGCCCAGTCCTGGTACAAGAGAAAAACAGGGCTCTCATCGACGGGCACTCGCATCGGTACGATCACCAAAAGCTCAAAGAGCAACCCTATTAGTACCGGAATGACAAAGATCTGGAACAGGACAATTTGTCATGATCAAACCATTCTCGAAAAAACCAATACTAGCAAGTCAGATTTCATGAAAATCAAAATATCTGTTAATTCGTACCCATATTGATAAGAGTGCAGAGCTCTTAATAACAATGGCACACCACTTCCAGATCTGCCCCAACAGAACAGCAACTCCCTCTGTCCTAATATGCTCAATGGAATATCTGACTCCAGCAACAGCAGTCCAAATTACATAGCTTCCAATGATGAAAGCATACAGATCTACAACAAGAATAAAGAAATTAACAATCCAATCCAAAGTGAACGTATAAAGCAAAGTGATCATAAAACATCTTGATTAAGTTACCATTGCACTTAATGCCGTGAGTTATTGGAAGAACAGGGATGGTATTAAAAATTGTCCTTCCAAGTGAAACTGGTACTACTATCAAGGCAGAGTTGAAGATAAGTAAAGTCATCCAAGCCACCACCAGCAAGAGGACTATGCGGAGGACAAAGCTATACCTGCTATAGAAGATTTGAAAGACAAGAAATGGCAGTTAGAAGCACCTAGAACCACAAATATTTTCTAGCATTGCGCATGTCTCCGAGATGAGAAGTCGAGAATTGAGAGCAGATTCCCCACCAATTCATGATAGAACTCGATATAAATTGCAGAACAAATAGTCTAGAATATTAAAAGCAAAACATAAATTAAGTTCATTTTGTTAAAAATCATGGATTCAACCGCTTACTCTGAATCAGATTGTTCATCACCATCATAATCCTCTGCAAGATTAGAGTCCCCAGATGCAAGCATGGGTCCATTGTGATCATCAGCATCAGGAAGTGGCACCAGGGGCTGGTCCTGCGCACCTAGTTGTACTACCTGTAGCCTGTCCTGCCTCCCAGGCTCAGCATTTCCTGCTTCCTGAGCAACATTTTCTTCAGGTCTGGGCAATAAGAAATCAGTTAAACCAAGCGCCCAGCCGACAGCCATAAACCAATAGCGAAGGAGGGATTTAATTGATGTCCGTAATTTAAAATGCTCAATGGCAAACGGAATGCATATTTGGAAAAGCAGCATATCAGCTGGAATCTCAGTAAATGGATCAGATACCCTGAGGAAAAAAATGAAGCTGGTTAGGAGTAGAATAATGGACATTGAAACAGCCGTGTTCTATTTCTGGACACCAAAACTGCAACACAATGTGCCAGTCTTACGATATATCAAGAGGAAAAATGGACGGTGCCGTCCGCATGGCAAGTTTCACAGGTAAAAACACCAACATCACAATTAAGCTCCCATATACTGCAACGGATAACAAAACTCTGCGAGCATGTTTGTGTACAGGATCATCAATAAGATCACGGAATGGATTATAGTTAGGATCAGCCGGATCTCGAAGGAAGTAAAGAACTCCATTACGCAAAACCTGCCAACACAAAGGTATAAGTTATAAAGCAGGAGGTGTTTCCTAGAAAAGATTCACCATGTTAAGGTTGAAAAAAAAACAGTACCCCTCGCAGAAGACTGACAAATATGCTTATCTGTAGCATGTAAACAATTCCTACAACCCAATGCACCAATGAACTTGCCAAGGGGGAGGCTGAAAAGAATTGGACCCTTTGAGCCATTGACTTCCCAAACATCCTTATAGTACATACATCTAGCCACCATCCACACATCAATGGGAACACACCAAGTTCAATGACAAGAAGGAAAGCAACTTTAATCATGGTCATCAAATGCCTCATTGCTGCCAAGAACTGCCTGAAAAGAGATGGGATTGTTTCCGCGATAGAAGCAATACCATAGAATCTCCCCATAGTTAAAGGCTCACCCCTAGTATACCGAATCAAAGCAATGAAGGCAAGGTAGAAGAAAACTAAAGAAAATATAAACATGTATCCAACTGCCAGAGTTGTGACATCAGAAAGCCGTGATGTTCCAATACTCGCCGATTTTAAAAGATCTGCTGAAAGGGATGAAGTTATATCGTTTGAAACTTCATTAGATCCACCAGCAGTCACGTTCAACATTTCTGCAGCCTGGTCGAGAGCACTATTGTTTTCACCTCCAGATGACAAACTAGTCACAGTAGTTAACGCATTCTTCAATGTAATATTTGCCAAGGACAGTGCTGACTCTGTAAGAGGCAGTACTGTTGACAAAACTGGAGCACTGGCCGTGGAGAAAACCCAAGATAAATAATACAAGATAATTCGACCAAATGAGAATGGCACAAAGATTACAACACCAAGAAATATCATATTGCTGGCAAGAACCTGCAGCAAATTAAAGCCAGATGACATATAAATGAAAATTGGAGAAAAGCAGTTCTTGGTTTAAATGAAAATATTATTGTATCTATGATAAATAAATGCAAAAATCAATAGACCAACTGGTTCTGGTGGCCCACGATGAAAGAACTTGACCACATATTAACTCAAACACACATGCATAAGCGCTACTGTGTGGGTTCTCACCATAAATAAATATAGTTGATACTACCCAAACAACCAACAACCTAAGTTGTGCCCCTTAAATCACAACATTTGCGTTTTTTTAATGTGAGGGAACTGTTGAGCATAAATTTGAAAACATGAAATCCATCGTAAGAATGGCAGTTATTTGAATTGTTTATTAAAAATGATAGGATAGAACCACTCTCCATCGTCCTTTCTAGTAACTCCTATATCATCAGTCAAAGGGACAACTGTTCTTAAAACATGCTGGTTGAACCAATTAAAATGACCTTGATCAGGGCAGCTTCACGGGTTTTAATCAGAGCATTATTCTTTGTCAGATCAATGCATATGCAAAATATAATAACAACAAAGTCTACGAAGAAATAATGGGAACAAGAACAAGCAGGTTAAAATTTAGAAATAAGAAGCAGGCTCAACAAGGGAAAACAAGGAAAGGTGGAATTTAACTCACTGTAAATGCATTTTCAACCAAATGAAATACAGGGCCCTGCATGCCAACGAGCTCGTCAAAGGGTACATCCTCTGCACCGTCAGCATCATCTAAGCCATCAAACATCTGTTCAACATGAGCCTCAAGACGAGCTGCCTGTGCCTCCCACCGAGCAGCTACATTTTCAGCATTTCTTCTAATCATTTGACCTGCTCCAGCAATTCCTTGAGCTCCACCAGCATCTTCGCCATTTCCATCGCCTGCTAAATTCCTATTAGCTTGTCCAGGAGGTCTTCTTGCAGCACGAGCACCGTTTCTGTCCCCTTCTTCATCCCTATCAGCATCCTGTCCTCCAAGTTCCCGTAAATGCCTAAAATAGTCCCTTAGAGATGTAGCTCCCAGAAAAATAAACACAATGCTTGCAGAAAGCAGGAACCCATGCAAACAATCAGTAAGGATAACTGTAGTAGATAAGTGACTCAGGAATAATCTATGTGCTTCACCAAAACTCCTCACAAAAGCTAACCGCCATATCCAAAATGTAATGAATGGAATGATGAGCAGCCAAACAGAAAGTACAAAGCTTAGGCGCAAAAAGAACTGCAGAACGTGGCAAGCTTTCATGGCCATCCCAACTACAAACTCTTGAAAAGGAAGCCTTGATGGAGCATTCTGAGCATATACAGGAGAGAAGGAAAATGCATGTTTGCAAACCTGCAAGTCAATTGAATAAGAAATTTCACCCCGAGAAGCAGATCATCTCAAGTCTAGCACAAACAAGGCGACATGTATAGCAACCAAAATTAATGTACTAAAAACAAGTAATTCACATTATCAGTCAACAGGTTTAAATAAAATGGAAGGCTGGAACAGTTTCTGAAAGGAAAATAAGTAAGTTACTCAAAACTCACAAACTCATTTAAAGTGTCTTACAAGGGGAGTCATACGTAGGAAAGTCCATCTATAGAGCATGGACGCTGAGAAGTTCCAGAGATTAACTCCCTTGAATATGACAGCTCTCCACAACTCATACAAGAAGAGAAAAAGCTTAATTCACATAGGTTGTTAACCCTTCACAGATCATCGTATTCTTTCCCGTCTGACTATATCAAAACTTGCCACCATCAGGATAATTAGACTCCTAATTAATCAAAGATTTCACATAATTTCTTTTCTGAAGTAACACATACCCTTCGAATAGGGAAGACAGGGACAACAACAAAATTAATCTCTAATCTTTTCATCACTCACAGTTTTAAGTTTAATTGGCACCTTCACAACATAGAAGAATAACGCACTAAAATAAAGAAACTGGGTTTTGATTTGTTAACTAGAGAAAGAATGGGGCCTAAAAGTTAATAAAGTTCCCCTATCTTGATTAAGCAACAGTCCAAAACATGGAAACTATATAAGACAGTAGAGGTTCACAAACTAATATATATTCCACTATCTACCTGTAGCATGATTTCTTTACCACCAAAAAATCCAAAAAAATTAAGCTCCTTTAAATTCAAGAAAGATAAAATCAAATTCTCAAAATCCCTTCCTCCCCAAACAGATTTTATGATTCTTTCAAGAACGATCAAAACAAACCACTGGCATTCAGTAACAATTAAGTTTCAAAATCTAGAGCTCATAAGAGATCTCTTTCAACTCATTTCACCCACCAGAATTCAGGGGAAAAAAAACCTCCAGAAATGAAATTAATCCCAAATTTCGAATCTATCTCACTGGAATAGAACAATTGAAATAAAATTCCGTCAGACTGCAACAGAAGCCCTAAAAAACAAAATTCGAATTGGTAAGCCGATCAGGGAGAAGTAAAGAGAGAAATTCTCACCTCGCACTGACGAGCGTTGCTGTGATCGAGCCACTGGAGAAGACAATCCTGGTGGACGTACTTGATGCTCCCACTACACGCGCACGGGTACCTGAGCGGGTGCTCGGGGTCCGCCGGGTTCCTGCAAATCCTGCACACGTCCTCTTCCTCCTCGTCCTCGTAGAACTTTGCCGCCGCGGAAGACGGCGTAGACGACGCAGCCGCCGACCCATTCGGTCCGATCTCAGGAGACGACAACGTAAAAGAAGAAGAAGTCGACGACGACAACAAAGCCACCGCCCTTACGCTATCCGACGAAACGGCGTAGTCGTCCGGGGCGGGAGCGTCGATCACCGGCGCCGCCGGCGCGATCTCCATGGTGTCGAGGCGGTGAGTCGGGCTGCTGAGTCGACTCGTGAATTCGGAGGCGGTCCGAGCCGGGGCGGGTTCCGATCCTCGGAAAATGTGCAGCGAATTTGTTTTTTATTTTTTTGGGCACTTTTCTTCGGCGAATAGGAGGTCTTTTTGGGAAAGGCTGCGATGGAGGGAGTTCAGAGTAACTGGGACAGCTGGTGAATTTTGTGTTCCAATAATGCCCCTGGTAAAGGAGTAGATGACGGCGTGTGCCGCTGGGTTTTATGTAATTACAGAATCTCAAAGTAATTCGGTTCGTACTTACCTACGTGTTACGGGACTATAGATGACGTGGACGTAAGCGATAGGTCTGTCTTACAGAGTTATTAGTTTTTCCGATGAACGAAACATTTACCGATAAATAAATTCCTTATATATGGGTTTTTTTTCTCGGGGATTTATCGTGTTTTACGGATGTTTAATTATTAATTATCTGCTAAATTGAATATCTATCAATATTCATCAAGAAATCCATCATTTAATTTAATTTAGTAAACGGACGCCTGTGTGTCATCAACTTTGTCAAGCCGAGGCCTGAGAGAGAGGTGTATCTTTGTAATTTGCCTGCTGCAATTTGACGGGGCTATGATCCTAAGCTCAACAATAAAATGTAGGGTCAATAAGATTACTGAGGAAGTCGAGTCTATCCCAAATAGACTTGATTTCATCACTTAGAGACTTGGAGTCATTAGACCGTTTGAAAAAACGTTTAGTTATAACTGAAAACAGTATAAAATTTTCATATCATATGTTATAGTTTTTAAACTAAAAATATTGATTTCAACCATTCTTTCAAATATCATATATCACTGATGGATTCAAATTCATCACTAACAATAAAAAACCAAAACAAAATAAAAAATGAAAGCAAAGCTTCTCTACCTCCTAGAGCTTCTCATCGCCGTCACCATGCTCCGCTGTCGAAACCGCATGCCACCTCCCTAATCAAAAATTGCCTAGACCAGTGAGATAAAAAATAACCACCCAGCCTGGCTGTCGGCCTTTTCGAATCTGCATCGAAAAACCTCGAAAGACCACCACGACGCCAACGCGTTGCCATCCCAATGCTCCTTCCTTCACCACATGTTGCTCATCATGACTGACATCGTTCGCCTCAGATGCCGCTGCTTGCCAAGAGCCTGGAAGTCACAAGTCGTTCCTTCGCTAGAAACGTTGCATGAGCATACCCACACGATCTCCGGAGATCTCCTCCTCCACACGAAGTTGTAGTTCTATAGCAAGGACCAAATTTACGGTGAAGCCACCTCGTCGGAGTGGTTGCTAGCATGCCAGATGGTGATGATAAGTTAGTTGTTAGGTTTCTGAGATAGGAGAGAGAGGATTGATTTCATCAGATCTTTTTGAAGATAATGTGGATTTTATCTCTAGCAGAAGTGATATAAGTCAAACAACGCAAAAATAAGTGGTAAAACTCCATGTTGGACCTAAAAAATTAATCTACAACCTAATTTTCTTTAATATTCAATTATAGATTGGAGTATAAATATAATTTTAGATAAATTAAATAATAAATAAGTGATTAAAATATTATGTTAATCCGTCCAAAAACAAAGTTACATAAAGCAAATGAAACAATGACTCGAATCTGAATATGTAACCCAGACATTGGAAATTGATAACCAGTTTATATTTTTTGAAATCATATTAAAAATATAATCAGGAGTTAATAAAGTGGCAAATCATCTATTTTTGTGAAAGTCAATTAAAGATAATTTAATCCAAGCAAACTAAATTTTCATTTCACTTGTTCAACACAAACATGCCCCTGATCTACATAAGAGCGAGTTACTTTATTTTTTTTATTATTATTTTTTTTTTAAACAATACTCCCATAGGAGCCGGCATTCTTGAAACCCTTCACAAATAAGAAAAAAAAGAAAACGAGACAAACAATTGCTTAGCGCACGACCGAAGGATGACTTCATGATTGTACGGATCGTGAGCAGACCTGAGTTTACATTAGAGGACTTATTCCGTAACCCTTTGGAGGTGGTCCCACCAAATGCAGTGGGTAATATTAATTGGATGATTGAGCACCATAAGTAAAATCTGCTTAAAGAAAGCAGACCTTCCATTCAATGTCGCCGGCTACGCTATGAAATGAGATTGAAGAGTTAAAAATATAAATTATGCTGCGTTTACACTTTTTAAATTGTTTTCTTTTTTTTTTATACATTTTTTTCAACTTCAAAAGCAAACCATATTATGATGAATAGTAAAGAATTAGGTTATCCTTGATACAATCTCAACCGTCCATTTCTAATCAAACGGACAAGGAACTGTCTGGATTAGAAATGATACCGAAGTTGAAACTTACCCTTAAATTTATTATTTAAAAACTACACACTGTCTTCTGCTTGCAAATTCAACATTTATGGTAAATCATTCATTCACTTTTAGATTACTAACTCGTATGGTTTATTTGTTATTCATCACATACTAACTTTGCTTTTTTAAAAAAAAAAAATTGTCTAATAGAAATATATTTATTATTAATAAGACAAATGACCTAATTATGAGTATTAAATTAAAATATGACTTTGGTTTGTAAATATTCTATATATATTCTAAAATGATGTTATTAAAATAACTATTGTATAACTATATAGTAAAATATGAGATATCATTAAAATAACTACTGTGTAATTGAGGGCATTTTTAAGATATTGTGAGTATTATTTTAAAATTTAATTTTATAATAATAATTTGGTAATATATTGCATTTTTTAAAAAATATAATATTTATTAGACTACAATACCTGCAAAAATCACATATTATTTTTTTTCTTATGAATAAAAGCTTTATACAATATTTGTTTGCAAATATTTTTTTTAATTTCAATAAGATACTATTTTCTTATTTTTTTTTATAAAATTTTATTTTTGCAAAAAAAAATTCAAAATTAGAAAAAAAGCTCTAAATTAAAACCCCAACTTTAAATCAAATTTCAAATAAGCCCCAAATTAGAAACCAATACAAAAAAATAGTCCTGAATTGTACCTTAAAATCCTTGAATTTTAACCCCATTTCTAAAATTACAACTTGAACCCAATAAGATAGCACTTGTCATAGTTGTTGCCTCCCATTTTCCAATGACATTGCCGCCCTCTCCTACAAAATCTTTGTTGAAGATCATCGATACTTTGTCGCTAGTTGTCAATCAAAGCTCGTCGACGAGCTCCAATAGGTTGTCTTGATGGTACAAAGCTTAAACTTTGCATGGTGAATCCTTCCCAACGCTCTACGTGCTATTGCAATCATGACACTGCATCTGTTAACTAGGAGTAAAATCATGATTTTGGAAAATTTCTCATGATAAAATGATTTTTTTTTTCCAATTGTTTTCAAATATATTTGATTTTACTAGTTTTAGTAATATTACTATTTGATTCAATTTATGTTCTAAAAATCTGAAGATTCAACTTTATTCAATTAATCTATAAGGTTAATAATTTTTATGGTTAATGCTGGGAATTTAAGTTATTATTAATTTTATTACTAAATAATATGACAAGTGAGATGTTGATTAATTTATGATTAATAAAATTGAGTTTCTTTTCTTTTAAATAGATTCACTATTTGAAAACAAAAAAGAAAATCTTCCAAGTCACATTACTTTGTATAAAGCTTAAGCCAAGTGGATAAAAAAGGAGAAGAGTTTGTTTATTGACACTTTCTGTTATACTTTTCGCACATTTCTTCTTATAAAATTTCTTATTGCTGAATTATCTATTAATAGAATTACTTTAAGGGCAACAGATATTAAAAAAAAACCTTAGAAAAATATATTCCTTTTAAAAATTGTAGTGGTGCCTTACTCTTTTTTTTTTTTTGTAAGGAATAAGGATGGATTCAAACTTGAAATAATCTCTCCACAAAAAAGTCTGTGATTTATTTCTTCTTCAAATTCTTTTTTTCAATTCAAAATTTGTTGTTTCGTATGTAAGAGTTAATGCGTTTATTGTTCTCGATTATGGGGTATCAATTATTTGTCATTGTTACTGTTCTCACACTGGTCATCCCGTATTTCGTAAAAATAAAAGCATCCCGTATTTCGTAAAAATAAAAGTATATTAACCTACTCAAATCGTTCATGTATGATTGTTTTGTTATTGGCTTTAAAAACATTAAAATTTTCTTCATATATATATATATATATTAATAACTAAAAGGGAAAGTTGACATCTTACACATTTTTTAATTATTGCATTGTAAATTTTTTGATTTGCAAATAATTAGAGGTAGAACTTTCAACACATTTGTACTATTTATACGCACGTGAATATATTCCATAGAAAATCAATAGAACGTGTGTGGCAATTATTCGATATGGTACTTTATCTCAGTTCTCTATTATGGTATCAGAGGTATTATATTTTTCATTTTCTTTGCCATCCCATTAATCTCTCTTCATCCCTTATTTCTTTTCTCTCAACTTATCTCAACCAAGTCTCAAAACACTGCTCAGCCTCACCGTTAAAACTTAGAGCTTCGCATCGTCTCTTTGCCAAATCGGAGATCAAATCTATGAAACCATGTTAATCCAAACTCATCTCGACCACAGTATCAACCAATAGCTAACTTTGCCACCAATGCATCGCACAACCCACCCACCCACATGGCTTCTCGACAGCAGAGGGTCCCATCATGTCACAACAAACCTTAATAAACTCTCACCTCAAACTCCGTATGATGGCATTGATATCATTTTAATCGGCGACGGCTCGGGTCTCACCATCACACATACCCGTTTTGCCTCTTTTGTGACGACCTCTCTTTTTAGACAGTCACTTAACTTTCTTAAATATTGTTTCTTAAAGATTAATCTTACTTACTTAGCAAGAAAAATACTGAAATAATTTTTCTTTTCTTTAAACATTCTTGAAAAAAAATACTTAAAAACTGTTGTGACTTCTGTTGCAATTTACGCTGAGTCACCGCTCAACACTTACTTTAAAACTATTTCAAATTGTTTCTTAAAACTTAATAAGAAACATTTATAAATCATAGCTTAAAACTTCACTTTATAATTATATAAAACAGTTTGACAACTGTATCTTAAAACTTTAAAAATGTTTCCTAATACTTTGACTTTATTAAAACTTTGACTTTTTGAACATTGAAAACATTATATCAAATAGTAGGAAAACATTTTCTTTGTACAGCGGAAACTTACTGTGGTGGTATCTATAGCCAAATTCCCACATCCGTCCTCCGCAGCACCTAGCTCTTCTAACGGGTCCTACTGGTCGCTTATAAAACTACCTACAACATTAAGCAACTTTTAATGAGTTTTTGCTCAGTAAGTTCAAATAAAATCTTACAGTTCATTTAAACATGCTTTAAAAACTTTTTTCATAAAAACCTTTCTCTTAAAACATTTTTCTTAAACATTTTTCATAAACGTTTTCATAAAGTATTTCTGTAATGTTTTTCATAAAATATTTAACATAAAACAATTCTTAGATTGCTCTTCATAAACGTCATTTATGTTTTCATAAAACTTAATATAAAGCATTCCTCAGAATGTTTTCCATAGCGTATAAATGTTTCATAACAAAGAGAACAAGTAAAATCAAAATGCATGTTTCTATTTATGCTCAATTATAAACTTTCGATTATGAGCGTCTTATGAACATTCTTTTCTTTCTTTAACTTTCTGTCTTTGTTCCCTATCTTTCCTTATCTTACTTTAGCTTTCTATTCTTATTCCTTAACTTTCCTTATCTTACTTTAACTTTCTATCTTTGTTTATTATCTTTCCTTATCTTACTTTAACTTTCCTTATTTTACTTTAGTAATCATACCAACATCATTAATCATAAGATCATAAACATGATGCTTTTCTTGCAAAACACTTGAGACCATCGAACATCGAGGTCATGTACCTCACATCTAGGAGGTTAAAGTTTAATTTTACTTTTATTACCTCACAACAAGAAGACTGATACGACACTTTCTTTTTATCTTTACGTTACCTTCATATTAACTTTAGTGAGCTATCAAATGCAATCACATCATATGCAAATACACTTGCAATTCATAGCTTGTACTGTAAAACCTATTGTATAACAAATGCAACATAAAGCGCAAACACATTTTACAAACCATAACTTATACTCTAAAAATTATTGCATAACAAATGCGACATAAAACTTATAATTTATACTGTAAAACATTATACATTAATAAAATGCAAACCATACTTTAAACATAATTATTGTAATTACATTGCAAACTTTTATTTGATCTTCAAAAACTTTATGCATATTATATGCAATCATGTTTTAAAAAAAATACGTTGCAAATCATGATTTAAACTTTAAAACTTTTTGCATAACAAATGCAAACATTCTTTTAAATCAACTTGCATACCACTTGCAAATACATCTACAAACATATGCGTAAATATTTGAAAATCATTTACTTCATGCTGTAGGTGAAGTCTGAACTTACTTAGACTATGCTCTAGCGTTTTTTATTCCATTTCTTTTCCTTTCATTAGTCGGCCTGTGTGTCCTCATCATTCTCAAGTGCTTGTCCTCACTTTTTAGCACTTGAAAACTTCCAAACTCCCTTAAAATTTGTGAAATCCTTGAGCTTCTAGTCTTGAACTTACTTTGAATATGACTTGAAGCTTGGAATTTATCAAAATTTTTGAGAAAGAATTCCTAAGGTGGGACGGTTTCTTGGAAGAAATACAAAGCATATTATTTTTCTTTCTATCTTTCTTTCTTTCTTTCTTCCTTCCTTTCTTTCTTTCTTTCCTTCCTTTCACGTTTCACTCTTTCTTCTTTTCTTTTTTTCTTCCACGTTGGAGACCAACATTTGGTCTCTTATATGATAAATTGATTCACTTTTTTTTCTTTGCTTTTCTCTTTTTTTTAAAAAAAATAAAAAAGGTGATGAGTCACTTGGTAATCAATTAGGTTACTTTGGGTGACCAAATGTGATTGGGCTACATTAGTGGATGTGGTGGCCTAATCAAAACTTCCAAGATGTCACACTAAACTTTTTACACAGTCCAAGTTTATACTGATAATATTTTTTTATACTGTCGGTATTTTTTTCTATACAGTTCATGAGGTCCTATAACCTTTCATATTTATTTTCATCCATTACATAATGAAATTTCAATATCATCTAACTTTGTATAATCTAAATTTATACTGACAGTATTTTTCTTATACTGTCAGTATATTTCTATACTGTTATAGCATTCTTTATTCATCTATATTTTCCAAACAGTATTATTTCTATGCTGTTTTAACTTAAACAGTCTAATTTTTATGTCGCTTAACCTTAAACAGTCTCATTCCTACACTGCGTTACTTTTGTAGTGTAATTTTTATACTATATAACTTTATCAGAGTACTTCTTTACACTGCATTATTTTAATACTGTATAATTTTTTATGTTATTATATTGTATTTTTCTCCTTAAATTATATTTTTTATCTTATAAAATCCTTAACTTATTACATTTTTATATATTAAAAATACTCAAGTGTTGCATTCTTAATTCTTTTTCTCATATTTTGAACTTAACTAATGTCCTTTGTGTGTTAAACATGAAAAAGGACTTGATTTCAATCTTATAGTTTTTTGCATTTAATAATGTTTCTGTTAAATTCTTTCCCACCTATTTTATTATGAAGGATCGTAACATAGTGGTACATCTCTTGCAGGAAGGACTAAAGATGGCATCATGAGTAGCCGGTTACACAATCGTCCTCCCCTTCTATTGTGGCACTCTCTAGCATAAAAGCGACACCCTTTGAGTGACATCACCGCTTAGGTAATCTATCTCTTCGCATGCATAAATATATTGTATCTTAAAACAAGTTAGTCTTGTCCTTGTTGGAAAACAAACACATAGCAAAATTTTAAAATTTTTAATAAAAGATTTTTCCATAAAACTAGGTAAACATGTTATATATCATAAATTAATAAAAGATTTTTGTCCTTTAGTAAATCAGTAACCATACATTTACCAAAAAATAATCGACAGAGCTAGTACATAAAAACAGTATCTAAAAGAGTCTCAATTAATTGATATTTTTTACTATTTGTTTTTTTATGACTGGAATGCGAGTGGGCACACAGCGTTCGATTATCCTCTTTGCTAGTTGCTCACTAAACTTAGTATCATTTCAACAAGTTGACCGGTTATTTATTATGACAATATTGGTGCCACCGAACAATATTCTAACCCAGCCTTCCATTATCGTATAAAGTATGTAGCAATTGATTTTCATTTTGTTCGAAGTAAAGTTCAAAGTCGTGCGTTGTGTATAGCTCATGTATCATCTTCAAATCAACTTGCCAATGCCTTGACCAAACCATTGCCTAGATCATGATTTCTTCTTCTTCGGTCCAATATTGGTCTCTTCGATAGAGAACCATCTTGCGGAGGCATAATAAAGAAAATTGACATTTTCCACAATCTTCGTGATTATTGCATCATAAATTCCTTCATTTGCAGACAGTTAGAGCTAGAACTTTTACCACACTTGTAGCATTTATATGTGCATGTTTCTATAGAAGATCAATGGAACATGTGTTGCAATTATTCAAAAAATTTCTTTGCATCGTTTCTCTATTATATATATACTGATTAGCGTAAACGTTTTTTATAGCCATTTTTTTTAATTTTATTTTGGTCTTTATTAATTGAGCGTATGATAAAAGTGTAAGAATTACACGTGAAAAAACTAATTATTCGGTAGTTATTTGGTGCACATATAATAGAAGGTTAAGAATTACTCACATGAACAGATGATAAAGCTAAGCATATAAGGTATTTTTAGCCAAGTATTTCCATAAATACGACTTTTTTCAAACTCAATTTTTATCTGTGAGAAAATATGAAAAATTCTTATGCTACAAATTTGGTATAATCCTAATAGGACATGTTGTTGCGTGTCTTATCAAGATATTTTATGTCCCACTAGGATATTTTTCTTTGTCTTTTCTCTTGACTGCCATTGCCTCATCTCCAGCTGGCACCACTGGCATTGCTGGCAGCCGGTACATGCCACCAAAAATTAGAAAAATAAGGGAAAAAGAGAAAAAAAAAAAAAAAGCACACCAATAATAACAACTCCTCAGATCTTAGGGCGGCGAGTTAACAAATCAATTCAGTTCGTTCATAGCTTCGTCGCTCTGATATCTCTAGTGTGTGAACGAAGCTCGAGGTGAAGATGATCAAAGGTCGTAGAATATCTTCTACGTCAGATCATGACCTTGTCGCCACCATCAAAGAAGGTGTCACGCGGAGGAGTTCTCACGTTGGAGACGATGGAGTTGCTGCATTGAAGACTGTTTGTAGTTGAAGAGAGAGAGATATATTTGAATTCTTACGGAAGAGAGAGAACTCTACGGTTTAAGTTGGAACGACAAAAAGCAGGATGAACAAACAAACCAGGATCGGCTAGGTACAAACGTGAAAATGATGACATTGTTGAGACCATGAGGCTTCAAAACCTAGATGACACGACGACCACTGGTGTTGTGAACCAGATTGCAACTCGCACCACCACCGGCGCTGGGAACCAGATCTGTGCGACTGTTGACCAGATCAGGAGAAATGTTTATCGGAGTTACGTTACTCTAGATCAAAAGGACACATCACCGTCCAGCTTCGCCAGAGGCCGAGCTTTGTCGGAGCTTCATCACTAATCCAAACCAGACCGCAGGAGATCGACAAAGCTAGGTCGGTCTTCGATCATGGCGGCTTTTGTGCGGCGGAGAGAGATAGACGAAGAATAAGAAAGAGGCATGAGAGAGAGAAACAGGGAGGGAGGGAGGGAGGGAGAGAGTGAGAGGTAAGAGGAAAAAAGAGAGGAAATAAATATAAAAGGAGAATACATGAGGATTATGGCAGGTCAAAATTTGTGAAAAAAATTTTTAAGTCTCACAATTTTAACTCAAAACAAGGTATATTGCGTAGTTTTCTTAAAAAAAAGGGATGTTGACAAGAGAATAAATATGATTGAAAAAGGAAAATGATGGCAAAAAAAAAAAAAAAAAAAAAGAATAAGTTTGGTTGGTTGATGGATGGGTAAAAAGAGAAAAACAACACAATTTATTTGTGGGAATATTTTTGAAATTTTAAAATGCATATAGCAAGTCGAATAAAAGTAATTTAAAAAAGGATATGAGAAAAGTAAAATGGTGGTGGCAATTGATACATCATAAAAAAGATGCTCGACTTTTAAGAAAAGATGAAGGAGAAACATTTTTTAATTCTTAAAAATTATATAATTTGATATAATATAATAATAATTATAACAATAATAAGACTAATAACAATAATAATAATAATTATTATTATTATTTGCATATCAACCCAGCGATTAGATTACATGGCGTGAGGACTCTTTCTGAGCTTAATGGAAGTTTTTGGATATTCTTCAACGGGTATTTGATATTATTACCCTTTTAACTATCCCATATGTACAATGTCTCTGAAACCTTTAATTTTAACAAATTGTCCTTTGAACTTAT
The DNA here is from genome assembly GCA_946598075.1 of Artocarpus hirsutus. Taxonomy (NCBI): domain Eukaryota; kingdom Viridiplantae; phylum Streptophyta; class Magnoliopsida; order Rosales; family Moraceae; genus Artocarpus; species Artocarpus hirsutus. Next base: position 36,649 of record CAMOHE010039668.1, read on the forward strand.
AAATATATAGCAAATTACCCTTGGTGATAGCAATTTTAAGTTTTTGACCAAAATTGACATATAATTTTCACATAGGTCATTATTTAAGTTGATAAATACCCAAATTTATATTCAAAACAAAATTTTCAAAATTTTCTAATAAAAACTTAATGAATGATATTAATCACAATAAATTTAGGTTCACATATATAAAAATAACCGTTCATTTAAATAATCAACTATACATGTGCAATTTACATGTCAATTTTAGTTAAAACAACTAAAATCGTTATTAATGGGAGTAATTTGCTACAACTTTGCAAGTGTAGAAAATAACTTACTAAAATTGAAAATAAATGAGATAAATTGTAAATATGAGACAACGTCAAATATAATAGTGGCAAATACCTTCTTCAACGGCAAATATTACCTCGAGTAAAAAGGAGGAACGTGCTCTGCCTTTTTCTGTTGGGAAGAAGGTGCTCTACTTGGAAAGTAAAAGCAAGGGTGGCTCTCTCTTTTGACAAGGATAGTAAAGTTAACGATTGTAATTCTATTTAAGCAAAGGAATTATTGTGCATTAGTCCACTTTTCCAAAAGTCAATATTTACGTTAAAAATGGAATCGTGGGTGAAAGAGACAACTGATACATATTTGGACTTTAGAGTATCCTAATTTACCGTTAATTTAACTATATGAATCTAGCTGTAATAAGATTAGCGAACTAATTTGTAAACTCTTTGGTGAACAGGTGGCCGGAATAAAGGGAGATATTTGACAATTCTTCTCATTTTCCTTGTCAAGTTGTGGAAAGCCAAAAGCTCTTACTGAGAGAAGTTAATAAGTTTGTGTTTTGTAAAATCAGTTGAAACATATCAATTTAAAGCTAAACATTATAAAGCTCTAATGTGTTACGGTGTGAAGCAAAAATAAACTTTAATACAAAGCTCTTATATGCTACATTATTTTCAGTTCAAATATTCAGTTTCAACTTACATTATCAAATACTTTCTCGTAAACAAAAGTTCACTCTAATAAACTATGAATTATTATGCTTGACACACATTTTACACAATAATGTGGTGTTTAAGAATGTGAGTTAGAACCAAAACTTTTGATTGCTACAACGTAAAGCTTTCTCATGCTACAGTATTTTAAATCAAAATTAGTTTTAACTATAGGTTCAAACTAATGCTCCCAAAGACCCTATAAGTTAAAAGGAAAAAGAAAGAGCACCCTATCGAAACTAAATATTGTGAAAGAATTCCTTAGACAGCATCGATACACAATTTGTAAGACTGTTTAATTTTAGGTTAAATTGCATAATTGTTTCCAAATTTATTGCGTATTTACAATTTGTCTCCTGAACTTTTAATTTAACAATTCACCCTGCAAACTTACAAATGTAAACTAAATCATGAGTAATCTTTTAACTCTAACTTTAAAAAGGGCAATGGTATAAAAAAGAGATTTCTACAATAGTTACCAAAAAAGGCTTTGAATAGGCATCTGTTTTTCAATTGTTTTATAAAAAAAAAAAAAAATTAACTATATCTATTAATTTTAAAGTAGGCATTTTCATAGGAAGAGGATAAAAAAATAAACGGAAGACAATGACACTAGATACCATCATTGACAAGGATTTTTTTTTTTTCATATGGCCCACTCGCTTCCTCTCCAAGACCATCCTCATTGGCGTTTTAGTTCCACCACCCAACTCTATCCATTTTTGGTGCACACTAGCCAACCTACCAAATTGGCCCCCAACAGGACCTTCTGTTTTGTCCTTTACGAACAACTCTCTTGTGTGGTGATGTGCTAAACGAATAGATTATAACGCAACTTCTTCCACTGCCCATTGAAACCATTATGCCACCACTGTCACAACTCTCTTTTGGCTCTTCTCTCTTTTGACTCCTTTGTTTAGTATCTTTCACTTCCTTTATATTTTTCCCTTCTCTCTCTCTCTCTCTCTCTTTTTCCTCTTTTTCTCCTTTTTCTTTTTACTCTGTTTATGTGTCTCTCGTGAATTATTATTATTACCATCCCCACTGGTAAACTGTCGGTGGGTGCAAGCATCCTATGACAAGCTCACACTCAATGGTTCTCTCCAGTTGTTAGTTTCTTTTGACTTTAATGTCCAAACCAAAGGTTACGAGCCTCTATAAGCTTCTCTCTGGTTTTTCTTCCTTTCTTTTTTTATCGGCCATCAAACTTGTGACCGGCTAATATTGCTTCAAGTAGTACTACCCCTTGCATTTTGATGATACACTTTGCCAGGTGAGAAACTATTAGGATTTTGTTTTATTAGTATTTTTTTTAATTTTAATCTTTTTTCAGGTGTTCTTTTGTTGTTTTGGCCAGCTTGAATTCATGGGTTTTATTTATTTATTTTCTTTATTTGTTCTGCCTGTGTTGGGTTTTGAGATTTTGACATGCATGCTGCTATTATTTTCTTGGTTCTAGCAGATACTAAACGACCATAATGGAATTCCAAGACCCATTTGATTTATTGATTGTATTACAGCTTTAGACGCTTGGTTTGACTAAAGAATTGCAAGATTATTGACGATATATCTGTTGAAATTTAGGAAGGATAAAAAATTTTATCAAGTCTTCTTATTGTTTGGTTGTGAAATTTACCTTTGCAGCGTTGCTTTCAGGGGTGTAATTCTGGGCAATTCGGCAACGACAAAAAAAAAAAAAAATGTTCGCCTTTTGCTGATCATAGAAAGTTTGTTATGAGCCACTTCTTAGCCATCCATTCTTCCTTTTCAAGCTACTTTTTTCTTTTCTTTTTTTTTCACATTTTGTATTATACTTGTCCTGCTTTTATGTACTTCATTGTCTACAACTGATGAGAAGTACTAGGAAATGTTGAAGTTGTTTAAAACTCTCTTCTTTCCAATACTTTAAAGCGATTGTTATTTCCTACTGTTTCAACTAGCTTCTAATTATCCCATGTGAAGCTCAGATTTTTAGTTCAAACATTAAAGCTGAACTTAGCATTTATTAATCAAATGTTTTGATTTTAAGAATGTTGTGAACTCTCTCAGCTGAAGTTTTCAATTACTTGAGATTTTTCATCTGGGTGCACTAGTCTTATTTATTTTTCTTTTTTGGTTCTTAAAATAGAACCCAAAATCATGGATCAGAAAACATGGCTTTGGAGGAAAAAATCTGCTGAGAAGACCATTTTCGCAACCAACAAAGTTGTTAATCCTTTGGGAAGAACTGAAGAGGTATGTCAATAACCTTTGGAGTCAATTTTCTTTCTTCCATTTGCGTTAATTTGTCACTTTTTCCTATTATTGTGAGCACCTCAATATATAATGTGTTGAACATTCGTTTTAGTATCAGAATCTGATAATGCATCAACATTTTATCATGTTATTAGCTACACCAAAATCCAACAGAGAAAGGAGGTGGATCTGATAGATCTTTGAAAAGTCTTAACAAGAAGTTAGCTTCGGTCCTCCTAGATTGCCATGTTAAAGAAGATTTCGAGATGAAAGATGCAAAAGTAGCTGAAGAAATTGTAACAGGTGATTCCTACTCTCCCAAATGGTTCCTTTCTTTAAGTATTTGAAGCTCGTTGTGAAGCAATGAATAAATGTTTTTTAGGCGAAAAGAAGGTGGAAGGAGAGAAAGAAATCCCAAAGAAAGAACTAGATAAAGCTTTCAACAACAGAGTATCTGAAAATGAAAGATTTATTCATTCAGATGATGCACTTAAGGAATGTAAGAAGCAGTTAAGCATCGTTCAAGAAGAACAGGAGCAAAAGATACGCGATGTGGTGATGACGACTTCAAAAGAATTTGAGAAGGTGCAGAAGAAATTAGAAGAGAAATTTGCGGAGGCGAGCAAACAGCTTGCGAGTCTAAGTCTTGAGAATTCTAATTTGACCAAGGCCCTTCTAGTGAAAGAGAAAATGATTGAAGATTTAAACAGACGCAAGACTCAATCTGACGCAGAATTCAGTGCGTTAATGACTAGACAAGATTCAACAGAAAAGGAAAATGCTTTTCTAAAGTATGAGTTCCACATGCTTGAAAAGGAGCTTCAGATTCGTAATGAGGAAATGGAGTACTATCGTCAGTCTTTGGACGCGTCACAGAAGCAACAGTTAGAGAGCTTGAAGAAAATAGCAATGTTAGAACACGAGTGTCAAAGACTTCGAGCTCCAATGCGTAAGCGTCTTCCTGGTGCTTCCGGGAATATGAGGAGTGAAGTTCAAGCAAAGGGACGAAATCAGACAGAGATGATGAGAAGAAGAAAGCTGAATCCTACAAGAGATTTGGTTCTTAGAGATGCCACGGTGGAAAACTCTCCTGAAATTCTAAGCAAAGATATGAATTTCATGTTTGACAGATTGCGAATTGTCGAAGAAGAAAATGAAGCCCTCAAAAAACTTTTAAACAGGAAGAGCTCCCTAGCAGCTTCCAGATTTCCGGGTTCCAACATGCAGCTTCTGGAGATTCATAAAGGCCAGAAATCCGTGGAGCCGACAAGAGGTAGTCATATTGCAAACAAACATTCTACGTCCTCAGATTTTGACATAAGCAGTGATGATGCTATTAGTTCTTCTGGATCTTGGGCTAATGCTCTAATTTCTGAGTTGGAACATTTCAAGAATGGGAAACTCAAGAATCCATCTAACCGCAAAGGCTTTGAAGTTTCAGACATTAGCTTGATGGATGATTTTGTCGAAATGGAGAAGTTGGCAATAGTTTCTGCTGATACACCTTCTGGAAATGGTTATCCGAAGGATCTGGTTTCGTTTGCAGAAGACATAGGAAATGAGAAACCTTTTGACTGGCTTCAGGTTGTTTTGAGAGCAATGCTGAAACAAAAGAATGTCTCCAAAAGAAGTCTAACAGAATTACTTGGGGATATCAAAATTGCTCTTGGTTTTGTTGACTCTCCAATAACCAACCAAGTTCATGAAACGACAAAGTCTTTGACTCATAAAGAATCCGATCCTCTACCCATAAGTGGGTACCTCCCTTGGAATTCTCCAAATGGGTCTCAAGTCCTAAACTCCTCTCCGGAAGTAAGTGGTGACCAACATATTCATCGTGGTCTGAGTAAATCAATCTGTAAAATCATTAAGCTGATTCAAGAAATAAACCTGGTATCTTTGGCTGCTGACCACACTCCAAATACTACGTCAGAAAAGGATCAGAAGTTAAAACATTTGGCAACATCAGTGGACTACTATATTCGTGTTTTCCAATGGACACGCACGGGACTTAATGCCGTTCTACAAAGATTTCTTCAAACTTGTGAGGATCAGCTGAGTGGAAAATCCAATCTTGAAAAATTTGTGGAGGAAGTGGCGTCCATTTTGGACTGGATTTTGAATAACTATGTGACACCTAACGATGCTGCAAGCACAAGGGACAAAATTAAGAAGCACTTTGGCTGGGACAAGCCCCGAAGAGAAAACGATCCGCAAGTGTGTCTTCCATTTGAGGAATCGGATGTAGTTCAACCTGAACAGCGGTCACTTGGTTGGCCCTTGTTCAAATCTAAAGAAGACCAAAATGATTTGACCCGATTGCATAAGGCTCAGTGCACGCTACAAGAAGAAAATAGCAAATTGAAAAATGAACTTAAGAATGTCATATCCGCAAAGTCAGATGTGGAAGCTAGGCTAAATTTGGCAACAGAAAAAAGCGAGGCCTATATGAGACAGCTCGAAGAATCGCAACATAGAGTTGGGATCCTGCAAGCAGAGCTTGAGGCTTTGAAAGAAACAAAGGGGACAATTGAAGACCAGATTGAAAACGAGAAGCTGATCAACGACGATCTTGATACTCAACTGTCTGTTGCCAAAGCTAAACTGAATGAAGCTTTCCAGAAGGTCTCATCTTTAGAGGTTGAATTGGAGGACAAGCGTAACTGCTGCGAAGAATTAGAAGCGACATGTCTTGAGCTCCAACTCCAGCTAGAAAGGTAAATTCTATCTGTTGGACTTTGCTTTTACTAAATAATAACTGCTTTTGAACATATTCTGATCTGGGGACTTTATTTGCAGTGATCCAACGAAGGAAACTCCGAAGTACAAAATAAACCAAGAAGAAAGGCGGTCTCAATCTGTAAGTCGCTCCAACCTTCTTATTTTTTGGAAAATGTATTCCCTATGGGGAATACATAACTTGAATCCAGATGTACTCTCAACAATTACTTTTATGTTAAAGAGTATAAATTGCCAGTATGGTACCTTAGTCTCATCTTATTCTTTCATGAGACCTGTTTTGCTACAGGTGCAATATTGAAGAGAAATTACACAATAATTCTTTTACCATCCTTTTTTTTACAGAATAAATTAAACTGCTTAACTCCTCTAACAAGGAAAGTTTTCTAAATTTTTCAGGGCTGGGAGATCACAACAGCATCAGCAAAGTTGGCAGAATGCCAAGAAACCATTGCCAGCCTTGGAAAACAGCTGAAAGCGCTGGCTACCCCGAGGGAAGCTGCACTTCTAGATAAGGCATTCTCTGACACCAGCCTCACATCCACAGCCGCCAAAGACGAGAAATTAAACAAGCGCTCTTCCCTACGTGACCAAATGATGGCTGAGGATGATGCTAAAGTGGAGAATCTCAACTCTCAAAAAGTCAACGATGCCACAAGCAATGTGGATGCTCAGAAACCATCATTCCCTCAATCTGACGGTCAGAATGCCACCGGATCTCCTAAGGTTGCAGTACGTACCCCTGTTGCATGTCAGACTTCAAGCTGCAAACCCAGCAACAATGCAGCTGTAGCTTTGGCTATCGTGCCGAGCAAGAAAAAGGGCAGCGGGTTTGATTTGCTACGGAGGCTACTCAGAAGAAAGAAAAGAAACAGTCAGAAACTACAATTCTCAGCCAAAGTTTGACCATCATAAAGCCAAGAAAAAGCTAAGACGAGAAGAATGTCATGGAAAGAGACCAGAGTAGGCAATGAGAAATGGAGTGTTAGAGTTGTCGGTTAATTGTGGCGTTTCGCTGCTTGACCTTGATGAGTGAAGATGGCAGTAAAAAAGAAAAAAAAAAAGTTTGGGTTTCTTTTCTTTCTTTTTATACACAGAGAGAGAGAGAGTGCTGTAATGTTGCAAACATGCTTGACGTGTGTATATATGTTGGCTTGAAGAAACTATGAAAGAGTGTTGGTCATGTGGGAGGTGGTCAGTGCCATGATTGGAAGGACAAGGCATAAAAGAAAGTGATAAGAGTGACGAGGAGCGTAACATTAAATGGGGACAAAGAAAGTGTGGTGACTATCTTCTGCGCTCAAACTCTGTCCACGAAATATATACCAACTTTTTGAGCCTTCCACATTTATTTTGACGTGAAACTAGTGTCTTGTTGTTTTCTTTTGAAAGTAGAGCCCTAGTAGGTTTTGACGGTAGCCAAGGCTGCTTGTTTCATTTCAAGCAAGGCATCTTCAAAACAATGAGCAAGAAATTCAGAGTCCGGGATTATATCTTTGGCCACCAAGATTTGCATGTCTGCCCTTCCAGCATAGCTTACCATGTACATTGTCAGTGCCTGCATTTCCAACCAACAAATATCAATCATCATGGTTATGTTTGGTATACTGTATTAAAGTACCGTAGTACCGTGTTGTATAATAATACACAAACACAATGTTTGGAGTTGTATTGTTTAAGTTACTACATATGGTAAATTATTACCATTTATGTCGTATTATTGAATACAACCCATTTTTAGCATATTGTATTGTATTATTTATATTGGTCATGATTCTTGTCGTAGTTAGATTCAACACGGCGTTGGGGTTAAGCAATATAAAATTAGACCAGAACATATAATTTTGATAAATTTGAGGGTAAATTTATATTTTTTGAAATTGTATTTTAGCCCTCAACTTTTTAAAATATTTTTGGCCCTGAATTTTTTGAAAAATTCATTTTGGCCCCTTAAACTTAAAAAATTACATTTTAAACCTTATATAATGTGTTATGCATTAAACACCATATTGTATTATGATAATACAACATAAGACAAGATAATTCAGTACATATTATATAATACAATACGATACGATCTACCAAACATACCCTTTGAATATAATCAACACATTATTCATATATATATATATTGAAATAAATAGTTTTGTGTAGCATATTACTATAAATTACAGGGCCTCCCTCAGGGATATTTTTAGGATTTTATTTCAATAGAGACACTGATAATTTTTTTTATATATTTGTTTCTTACTATAGTAAGTTGGTACTAGCAAATCTTTGTCTTTAACATTTTTTTGAATTATTTTTTTCATGATGGTTCCAAATTAAATGCAAAACATTATTTAATGTAATACGATGTTAATAGCACTTTGTCAAACCTGATTCAGTAATCAAAACGTAAAAAAGCAAAACCCAAATATGAAGATCAAAATTGCAAAGTTTACCATGTACTTCACTAGTTTCACTTGAAATATAGAACTAAATTAACAGAATTGCCATGGGCATGTTTGACATTGCCTCCTACAAACTGATTTTGACTCCCTAAAAATATTTGCGTAGCGTTTTAAAATAGTCTTGGCCTTTCAAAGAATTTGAACCTTTCACCAAGCTTTAATAAGATGTACAAACTCCATTCTTGTATTTTTTTTTTTTGTTTATTAGAAAATGCAAATATAATTTGATCCCATCAAGTTCTTTTTAACTTTTGTTTCTTTTATACTGCCTAAAAAGGTGACCAATGTGTGTATTAATCAAATTCTTCATTTGAACACAAGAATTAGAAGTGAAGTTACAAGAGGCATATACATGACCCAGAATAGATGAAGTTACTAATGTAAGTTACAGGGTCGTCTCCAATTGCAACGTTTTCTTGCGGGTCAACCATATTGGATATGGTAAAACTAGTGTTGCAAAGGACCTTGTTAAGTAACCTGACCAGCAACCTACAACACAGAGACTTACACAAATAAATAATGGCCCGGAAAGAGTGTGAGGTCATGATCAATTTTTCTCTTTTTTCCTTTTTAGAGTTTTTTTTTTTTTGGCACATTTATCTCTTAAACTTTTAGCTTTTTTTACAATGTGGTCGTTGAACATTTTTTTCGTAGCAATTGAATCACTACACTAAGCTAAATGTGATAATTAATATACCTAATCATAAACATTTGCCAAAATTAAGATAAAAAAGATCACATGTGACGCACATGGCTTGTTTGGAAGAAAAGAAGCGAAATTTCGAGCACTAAAATGATTAAAGTATACATATATTAGCAATGATAAAATTCATTTGGTTTGTTCTTCTTTTTCTGGGGCATAAAATTGGACAATTTGCCTTTTATTAGAAGTAAATCAGATGCATAGGTCCTCTAAATGGATCACATGTGTCTCATGTGATCGTTTTCGGTCCTAATTTTGAAAGAAGCTTATAATTAGGACTAATTAGGACTTAACTATCATAGTTAAATTTAAGAACTTAATTGTTACATAAAAATTTAAAGACCACGTAACAAAAATACGAAAAATTTAGGAGGTAAATATACTCAAAACTCTTTCTTTTAATAAGGTACTTTCGTGGTGGAGATTTTGAACTTAATATGATATAGTTTTGAACTTTCTATCACATTTTAGAATCATATCAATTGAAGAAAAAGGCCAATACAATAAAATTTGGATATTTAACTGCTCATGATTACATATAGTAATATTAAGAATTTTTCTAATAATTAAATTACTCAATTTATTCCTCTTGTTTAGAAACTCACCTTTGATCCAAAGTAAGAAATCATACGGCTACCTACTTCCAGTATGAAACAAGCCTCCATACATTGTTTCTTACGTTTAAAGATAAAAATGTCTAGGATATTATCAATATTTCTAAGACAATATCTATATTTTGAAATCTCGACAGAGATATGGGGGAAGATTTTTCTTTCGAGATATCCGTAAAATATCCACAATATCTATAAATATCTGTAATATTGATGAATATTCATGAAAATCTAGAAATTTCCACAAAACATCTTAAAAGGCCAAGGAAATTTTGTTTTTTTGGCACAAAATCAATTTTATAGGACTTTTTTGAATTATTTTTTTAATAAAATGTGAGTAATATTTTGAACCTAAAGATAATAAAAAAAGTATTTTTAAGACTTATTTAGTCTTTAAATAATTTTTATTTTTAAAATGAATAGTTCATGACTCTTTTGCAAAGTCTTATGTTTTGTTACAAACATGTAGATGTGTGTATTATATTTTTACTATTTTTATCTACTAGTTCTAATTATTTTTCTTCATTGAGCACATTAATTTTTTTACGATTTCGACGACACTAATGATGATGACGATGGTAGGTTAGTGACAATAACGGTAATAAAAACTATGAAAGAAGAAGAAGTATGATGTCTAATCAAATACCCTTAAGTCCATTCACTGGAAAAAAAAAATTATGCATGCTATATAAGATGAAGATCATGCTTGCAAGGTAGTATGTGAGGGTATAGGGGTAATTATAAAGCAACATACAAGAAGACACGATGCAATTAAAATGTGTCAAATTAATGAGAATTTTGTTGCTTTGGGTTTTGATTCCATGAGGTTTGGAATTAACAAAAATTCTTATAGTTATAATATTCTTTATAGTTCTTAAAAAAGAATGAGTTCAAAAGTACAAAACCAATATGGTTTTTTGAAATGAGGTTACGATCACAATCCCACAGCATATCAGAAATGAGGTTGCGATCATGAACCCACGACAGCCTCCCATGAACTGCACCACAAACATAGGACCATACCATGAAACACTAACCTTCCTAACAACTTCAGCAATCGATGTCACCTTGTTTTTGGCCTGATTGCTTCTCCTGATCAATGGAACTATCGTTGGGTGGGGCTTTAAGGTCACCGTTGGCCTTCCGGAAAACAGACAACAATAATGACATCAAAGACGTCCCATCTCCCAAAGCATGATGGACTTAAAAGACGATGCATCTGGCAATGAAAGACAAAAAAAAAATTATCTATTCAGTTTTTATTGTCTCAAATGATATTTAATCAATCATATTTTGTCGTTTCATTTAATGAATTTAAATATTAAAGCAACTAAAAAAAATTTAAACTCAAATGTTAAAGCAATGAAAAAGAATTTTAAATTTTTTAAATGACGTATCATGATATAATTTGCTATGTCTTTTTTTTTTTAAAAAAAAATTTAAAGAAGTAAATAGCAATTCCTAAATATTTGAAGCAAGAATGGGGGAAAAAAAAAAACTTGTGTGTGTATGTTTTTGTTATTTTGGAAAAACGTAGCAGTGTTTGTCTAATAATTGATCATGATCATCCATATATACACAAGGCTAAATCCGTTGGTTTCACCTGCGGGCCATCAGGAAGTGGACATCCTAGAGCGGCTTATTGGCACTGAGCCTGGTCCGATTGACAAGGAGCGAGGAAATTGTTGATAGCGGATTCATCATCAGCAACAAAAGAAGAGACCGGAGAGTCAAGGACCATGAGGTGGCGATCGAGATCAACGGAGGTTTTGCGCCAGTGCTCAACACTGTGACGATCATGGGCCATGAGGCTGCAGAACCTGGGGTGTTTCAGGTGGACCGAGGATTCAATCTCTGACTTCACGGCCTCCACAGCGAGCAGGTTCTCGACGCCGACAGTGCAACAGATGACTCGCTTCAGTTCTAGACGGACATAGAGCCTTCCTGCCGAGCTAAGAAGCTTGTCAGTGGCCCTGGGATCGATCGAGAAACTTCATTTATGATTCAGTTTGTACTGCTATTTTTTGGTTGGAAGTTAAGGAATAGGAATTACATATGTGTTGGTGAATTTGAGGAGAAGAGGGGAGATGAAGGCTTGAATTTTCAAAATTAAAAATGTGTTTGAGGTGTGTTTAAAATATTTTCTTTAAATTTTTTTTGTCTTTACTTATTCAAGTTTTTTAGAGAGTTTTTGTGATAAATTATCCCAAAGATATAACAAACACGTGAACATTATATTTAGCAATAATATGGTATTTCAAAACAAGATATAAAATCTGTATAATTTTGAAAATTTAAGAATAGACAGGAGTGCTATTTTATAAATAGACACAACCGGTTCAATCTATACAACTTTTATACAAAGGTACCTCTTTAAACATAAAGATATCTCTTTATATATAAAGATGTCTATTTGTATCTAAATACATCTATTACAATAAATGTGTCTGTTGCTATTAGATGTTCAATTTCGTATAAAAGTATACAACCAATGAATACATTAGTTTGAAACATGTCTAAAGACACAAAGTTTCAAAATGAATCAACACAGACCAGAGTCGCTACGCTCACTATTCTGCCATGGCATGTTTGGGCTAGTGTTGCGACTCCCACTGTTTTGCCACTAAAAATTGCTGACTTGTTTTCCATCACTGTGGCTTTCAAAAACGAATGCTGCTGTATAAGGTGCTGACGTTAAACATATTAAGACATGTTGTATTAAACACATTAATATGTCTCTCTAATAGTTAAAGAGGTATATTACGATTTCTCTAACAATATATTGGCCTTGATAGCGTAAGTTCGTGGGCACTTTAAAGACGAGTGGGATCATGCCAAGAGGAATGGGGAATGGAAGAGTGATGAAATATAAGACAATGACAAACATTACAGCATTTTACTAAAAGATATGGATACATATATATATATATATCCAATATTAGAGTATTTTACTCAAAAATTTAATACAATAATTAACTCACAAGTCACCCAAACAACTACAATATTTAATTCCATTTATTCATATGCTATAACTTATTGCTGATGTAGAAACATTTAGAATATTGTCGCACGCAGAAGATTTCGGAGTCCTAGCAGGGTGTAATGGTCTCTAAGGCTGTTTCTTTCATTTCAAGTAAGGCATCTTGAAAGCATTGAGCAAGAAATTCAGGGTCCGGGATGATATCTTTGGCCACCAAAATTTGCATGTCTGCCCTTCCAGCATAGCTTACCATGTGCATCGTTAGTGCCTGCATAACCAACCGATAAACACACTTGGGCTTCTAATCACTTGAAATATAGAACTAAACTCTATTGTTTAACATATTACCGTATAATATGGACATGTTTAACATTGCTTCCTACAAATTGATTTTAACTTCTTAAGTTTAAACTTTAAAAGTTGTTTCTGAAAGTATTTAGATAATTTTTGAAATTAGATGCGGCCTTTTAAAAAAAGCTTTAAGCTAAAATCACTACATGTAATTTTCTAGAGAATCTTATTTTAAAAGAATTGGGAACTTTTATCAAGCTTTAATACGATGTACAATCTCCATTCTTATATTTTTTATGGCTTATAAAAAATTGAAAAAATTATTTATCCCATTAAGTTTTTTGAAATGTGTCAACCAATGTGTCTATCAATCAAATTATTTATTTGAACACAAGAATTAGAAGTAAAGTTATAAGAGCATATACATGAGGCAGACTGGATGAAGTTACTCTAATGTAAGTCACAGGGTTGTCTCCAATTGCAACGTCCTCTTGTGGGCCAACCATATTGGAGATGAGAAAACTAGTATTGCAAAGGAACCTGTAACTAAGCAGACCAGCAACCTACAACATAAGGCCCCAAGAAAGAAGCAATGGAAATTGAGTGAGAGGTAGAATAATGATAAGGGTGTTTCGCTAAGTATAGTAAGAATTAATTTTTTAGTTTAAAACACTGTAGCATGTGAGAGCTTTATATTGTAACAATTTTTTTTTTTTGTTTTTTACTGTAATATGTGAGAGCTTTACACTATTTGATAACCAAAAAATTTGTTTTAACCATGCTTGCCAAACACCTCACAATGATATTTACTGATTTCATAAAAACAGAAAAAATATACAAATTAAATGATATTTACTGATTTAGTAAAATCCAGAATTATATAGTATTAAAAGGGGGTTATTTGCAATGTTAGCACTTAAATTATGAGTGTCATGATAATTTAGTTCATCAACTTTTCATTTTAATGAATTCCTCCTTGAATTTTTGTTTGATGGTTTTGATCTCTAAAACTAATGTGGTGTTTGATAATACGAGTTAGAACCAAAACTTTTAGTTGCTACAGTGTAAAGCTCTTAAATATTACAATGTCAAGTAAAAGTATGTTATAGTATAAAGCTCTCACATGTTACTGTGTTTTCAACTAAAATTAGTTCAAATCATTGGTTCTAACTAATGCTCTCCAACATCCTACTATAATAATTTCTAAAATTTGGTAAACAATCACATCCTTTCACATAATAACTGGAACATTTATTTTAATAGTTACGAAAAGTATAATATTATTGTAGTTTTCAATAGTTTTAACAGCAGTTAAAAGAAAATTTTGCAAATATATTAAATTTTTTTATTAAGTTTTCATGGGATGAAAACATGACTTTCTTTGCCAAGTTATAGAAATTCATTTTAAATTTAATGATCAGGGCAAAAAATTACCCAAAAAAAAAAAGAAAATGTGAAAGTTAGAGATTAATATACTAAAATTAAAAGTTTTAAGGACCAAAATATTATAATTCATATGATTTTAGACATTAACAATGCTAGTAATGGTTCTCCTGATAAATGACTCCATTTTTCCCCCCGTTAAAACTCACCTTTGATCCCAAGTGAGACATCACATGGCAACCTAATTTGTAAGCGAACTGAGCCTCCATGGACTGTTTCTTGCGTTCAAGGATCACCTTCAATCTCCTCACGTGGCATAGAGGATCAACACCTCCTTTTTGATACTTAATGGGCAGGAGAAAACCCCCAAATTTATTGCCCCAACAAAATTGTGGATTCCTTCTAGCCAAGTCTGATGGTTCCTGATCATATTAGAACCCTCAACTACCTTAAATATCCGGAAATTATAAGATTAGCAGAAAGAGGCACAAATTAGGGATGATGATGGACCATATGTACCTGCAGTCCTGGTCTTTTTCTTAAATTTACAATGGCTATCCCTGTGATTTGGAGTCCCTCTGGCAAAACTAAAAAATAAAAATAAAAATTCAACATTTAATTTATGTTGGTAAATTATTTTTGTCCCTTAAACGTCATCTAATTTATGCTTAGCATCATTGCTTTTAGAGGAACAAAATATACTTCACCAGTCTAATCAATGAATATTTACCCTTTGGTGTTCGATGATTCAGATATCTCGATAGTCCACATGATAACACCCCAGAAAGAACATCATTAATAGTCTGCATGATGCCATAAGATATTTGAAAAACCGTCTCATACAAGATTATCAATGAAGAGATATACACACACACTGAGACTACATTCCAGAAAAAGGAAAGAAAGAAAAATAAAGTAATGATTTATATGTCCACTCCACTTATATAAAATGATTACTGGGACTACAAAGTAATGCGCACATTTCAAGCTAAAAAAAGAGTAAATACAAAGAATGAGGCTTCCCATTTGAAAATTTTGCTCCAGTACTGAACAACATTAAAAAGTTATTGGATGTTTAGGAGAAAAGTTTAAACCAATATTTCAACCATTTTTAGTTCAAAATCTTGCAGCTATTGAGATCTTTTACACTGTAGATGGTTTTTATCGGTGTGTCAAGCAGAAGATTAAATTAACAAAATTACGTTCTTTCATGTTTGTACCGAGTACCTTAATGTCATACTAAGACGTTTAGTGTGAAAAATGCAGCGTAAAAAGAAAACTGAGTAAATAACATGTTTACCCCATATTTACATGAAAAAGTGATCAGATTGTTATCTAAATATGTAAAAAAAAAGGAGGAGAAAAAAAAAAATCTTTAGCTTTTGTAGAAGCTTTGATTTTAACACGGATGCAAGGAAGTCGAGGTGTTCAAGTGAGCACTTAGCCTCCCCTACACTCAAGGGTCGTCTGGTGGCATAAGGTGGCCAGCCCCATCCTTATGGGGTGACTGACTCACAAAGATAAAATTAAAAATTAAAATGATAATCATTATTGATTATTTTTAGTTAATTCTTATTAATTAATTTTTTAGGATTAATTTAATATTATAGCTTGATAAGTTTATGTAATCTAAAATAAATGTCAGGTCAGCAAATCCCTTAAGATTATAAACGGAATTAGACAGAGGGACATTTTAAAACGTTTGTTATAGTAGGTGGTGCTTTGAATGGTTTTATTAAGTGGAGAGACATTTTTGAAAATAATTCATTAATTATTTGTCTTAATAAGTAAATGGATCTATCAAAATGAGTTCGACCAAACGATTTACCTCTTCGCCCAACTCTTAGATTTTAGTTAACTTTCAATGGCTTCCTTAATTATGTGCAAGTAATTTTGTGATGGAGGTCACGACGCGACTCACCATTGGTTCAAAACACTTTTCACCTTTCGTGATCGGCGACGTCCAATTATCTCAATGAAGTTCTCAAGCTCGAGATCCCGGTGTGGTGACAGAGACCCTTGATCGTGGAGGAGATCGTAGGTGAAGGTCATGGGTCCTTGTCAAGCACTGAATCGACGACGGCTTGGGTGCTCCTTTTTTTGTTTTTTATTCTTTTTTTAATTTTATTTTTTTATTATGTATGGGAAAGTGTATGATTATTTGCTAAAGTTAAGTTTTTTAAGCCATTGTATTAATCTAAAGATTTTAAAAAAATAAAGATATTATGGTAAGACTCCTAAAAAGAGGGTCTTATCATACTATTTTTTAAAATTATTTTCTTTTAATTTTATTTTTAACTGTTTTTTCTTCTCTCTCCTCTTTCTCTGTCTCTCTATCTCTCCTTTTTCTCTCTAACCCTTATCTCGATGTTTGCTTTCTTTCTCTTTCTATCTTTGCTCTTTTACGTTGGGCAGCGCGTGGGTGGGTTATCCGTCGATCTCTACTCTCTCTCTCTCTCTCTCAGTATCTTAGGTGGATTAGGGTTAGCGAGGGGGGAGGAGGGGGGGCAATGCAATCAGGGGACTTAACAGGGGCTGCGCGCTAGTTGGCAAGCTGTCATGGAATGAGGCGAGGGAAGAGGGGTCAGTCATGGTGGGATGGCAGCGTACAGTGGACATTGTGGATGATAGTATAGAGTGGGTGTAGGGTAGGGTCATTTGCTTTTGGGGTGGGGGGGACTTTTTGTCAGAATTGTCAATTTACAGTAGGGGGAGAAAGGTGAGAGGGAGTGAGAAAAGAGGGAGGGTGAGAGGAAAAAAAGGAATTAGGAAAAAATAAAATATTTTGTATATTATTTTAAATTATGATTAGAATCTTAATATATATATATATGTATAATCTTTAATGATATGCTACTTCAATAATTTTGTTAAATTTATAAACAGGATTGGACAAAGGGGAATTTGATTAGTTTTTTATGTCTACGAGTGCTTTAACTGGTTTCAAAAAATCGTCTATATAAAGTGAAATAGAGTATAAAGACTAAGAGATTTACAAAAATAATCCATAATCTTTTAACACAAAACAACAACAAATATTATAATTTTAATATTTTATTAAAATAGTAAGGTGAAGGAGATCACAGGTGAAGGTCATGGGTCCTCGTCAAGCACTGAATCGACGACGGCTTGGGTGCTCCTCCGCTCCTGGGTTGCGACTATCATAGAGAGGCAAAGCCCGAGGAGGACGGTGGTGAGGCCGAGGGCAGTGATGGCCTGGGTGCTCCTCTACTCCTCCTCCATGAACTTTTTTTGTTTTTTATTCTTTTTTAATTTTAATTTTATTTTATTTTTTATTATGTATAGAAGAATGTATGATTATTTGCTGGAGTTGAGATTTTTAAACCATTGGATTAATCTAACATCTTAAAAAAAATAAAGATCTTAAGGTAAGACATTTTTTTAGAGGGTCTTATCATATTTTTTATATTATTTTAATATATAATTTGAATCTTAATATATATATATAATCTTTAATGATATGCTACGCTGACAATTCCATTAAATTTATAAACAAAATTAAACAAAAGGGGAATTTTGATTAGTTTTCTACGTCTGCGAGTGCTTTAACTGGTTTTAAAAAATCGTCGATAAGGCGAAATAGATTACAGAGATTAAGAGATTTACCAAAATAATCCACAATCTTTTAACACAAAACAACAACAAATAACATGCACATGCATTTACAACACTTACCGCGTCACCAACAGCTCTCTTGACGATCCTCATGTCCTCTATGCAAAACCGAGCGGTGGCGATCTTCCTTGGCCAGAACTCGACACCGTTGCCACCCGATATGGCCGTTTTATGGTCGCGAACCCACAACAGCCTCACCACAAACTGCAACGCAAACATCAGAGTATACCGCAAAACACCAACCTTCTTCACAGCCCCGGCCATGGCTGTCATTGTCCTGTTCCTCTTATTATCACTTCTCAACAATGGAGCTAT
The DNA here is from genome assembly GCA_946598075.1 of Artocarpus hirsutus. NCBI lineage: Eukaryota > Viridiplantae > Streptophyta > Magnoliopsida > Rosales > Moraceae > Artocarpus > Artocarpus hirsutus. Next base: position 54,981 of record CAMOHE010039668.1, read on the forward strand.
CATTGGAGCGGCCTTCCGGTCGCTCGCCTTCCGACAAATGGACAACAATAATGACATGAGTGAAGTTCCATCTGCCAGAGCGTGATGGACTTGAAAGAGGATGCATCTGTGTGGATATGTAATTGATAATGATTTTTAGATAAAAACTCTAGAAAGAAATTGAATTTACACTTTAGAAATAGATTTATAAGTAACAGGGGTACGCCGAAAGCCGCTTAGTCTATTGGCGCTGTGGTTTGAGTGGGTGCAGTTTGAGGAAGATTGCAAGTTGGATCATGTCTTATGTATATTAAAAAATATCAAGTAATGATAAGGTTATTATTTATATTTTGAAAGTAAAAGGAGTATATTATTTTCATAGCGCTAGCAAAAAGTGTACTTCAAAATAGTATTTTTGGATTTTTTTTGGTGTGAATAATAATAGTACATTTAACATAGATTATAATTACTCATGGTAATTTTCATAAAAGAAAATCCCTTATCGTAATAAATATTATTACTTTTGTGATTATCCTAACTATGGTGCTAGTCATGGCAACTAATTGTAAAACTCTGAATTCAGCCGTGTTATAAAAATGGAATTAATCCTAAAAGAGGTTATCATCATTAACAATAACACAACATTGAGATATATGCTTAACTTTTTTTAAAAAAAATAATAATAATCTGTAGGTGAAAAGAATATATAAATGAATTTATTATAAGTACAAGAGATTTTATGGCCTTGATTTGATGAAAGAAAAAAACACTTGTGTGTCTATAAAAATATAAGATAAACCCTTCGAAAAAAAAAAAAGAAAAGCTACAAGGTAATAACGTCCACACACACAAAGCTAAATATAACTGATTCCTGTCACCTGTGAGCCATAAGGAAGTGGATCTCCCACAGTGGCTTATCGGCACTGAGCCCTGGTCCGGTCGATAAGTCGGCAAGGTAGTCGTTGACAGCAGATTCGTCGTCAGTAGATGAGAAAGAGACCGGAGAGTCGATGACGACGAGGTGGCGGTCAAGGTTGACGGAGGTTTTTTGCCAATGCTGGGCACCGTGGCGATCATGCACCATGAGGCTGCAGAACCTGGGGTGTTTCAGGAGAAACGAGGCTTGAATCTCGGACTTCACGGCCTTGACATCGAGAGGCTTCTCGACGCCAACGACGCAGTGGATTAGTTGCTTCATTTCTGGACGGACGAAGAGCCTTCCCGTCGGGGTTAGGGGCTCGTAGGAGTCAGTCGCCGAAGAGGCCATGGGAGAGGGAGAAAAGAGTAAATTAAAGACGTGAGTATATACTGTGTGCTCCTTGGTTGAGATTTGAGGGATATATAGGAATGAAACTATAATGGACGTATTAGTTGGTCATCCTTTTAAAAAACAAAGTGGTGGGGCTGAGATGGTTCTCTAGCACTCAGAAAAAGTTTGGACCCGATTATACACTATAGAAACTAGACTTTTAGTCATAATAGTTTTTAGCAAAACTGTTTAGTCACTTTTGCTAAAATGGACAGACCAATCAAGAAGATTCTAACTCCAAAGTAGATTTGCGTATAGGATATGCGTCCAACCACAAGAATGTAACCACAAAGTGGTTGAGCCACAAGAATATGCGTGCAACAACAATGGAATTGCGTATAGGAGCAAAACACACACACACACACAAAGTGGCTGAGCCTTCTTGTATTTCTGTTTGTATTTCAATAAACTCTTTTTTTTTTGTCAACTGCACATTAAGAGTATTCTAACTCTTTACTTTTAAGATAGAGTTTAGCATAGTTTTACTACTAAGATATGCGTATGACTGCAAGAATCTAATCACGTGAAATCTCTTTTGATATAATGTGCAAGAAACATATGTTAACTTTGTCGCCTTCTTTCTAATTTTTTTGTTTTTCAAAGAAAGGTAAAGTTTGTTAGGAGCTATATAATCCCATGTTTCACTCCAAAAATAAAACAATCCACCATTGCGCATGGTGCTCTTGTTTGTTACGTTGCACGCAAATAATCAGAAAAATATAGTGGGGGTTCAGGGGAAAGGGTATTTAACGAGGTGCTCATAATTTTTTTGTTCTTTTCTTTTCCTAGAAAAGAAAATTAATGGTCTCCAATAAGAATCATGGAGGAAAATATCGATATCGATGGGAATATCGATACTCCAATTCTATAGAAATATCAAAAAAAATATCGATATCGGTAGAAATATCAAAAAAGTTTACAAAAATTACTAAAATTTACATTAGAATATGATTTTAATACTTTTTGATTGCATGAACATTAAAAAGATACATAAATAAACAAGTTTCACATCAAAAATATCATACGTACTACATTTCTTAATACTAAAAGGAAGTTCTATGAGACTCAAATGTGATCGAGATCCTATCTTGATTCAAACAGTATTAGTGCCATAACATGTTATTTGAATAATGTTGAACATAGTTACGAACATGTCACATATAGGTTTGTTGATCACTTCTCATCATATTTTAATAAATTAAAAACTATAAATTCTTTCGATTGTTTGCCGGAAAAGGCGATGTTATGTTCGGATTAAGAATGAAAATATCGATATAGGTAGAAATATCGGTATTTTGAATTTACAAAAATTTTGAAGAAAATATTAATATCGGTGGAAATATTGAAAAAAATTACAAAAACTATGAATATTTGTTTATATTGAAATTTTGATATAAACTAAGATTGTGTAAAAAAAACACCCTACAACTCTTACTAAATCAATAATTTTTACTAATTTATTATAGTATTAACCAAATTTTTTTAAAATTTTAGCCATCAGACAAAAGTTTTTCAATATTTTTAAAATTTCCACCAAAATTTTAAAATTTCTAAAGTTTCAAAATATCCTCTAAGATTAAATTAAAATACTTCTTAAATTTTTTTTTAAAATTTTGATAAATATTAAAAAAATTGTTTACATTGAAAGATTTTTTTAAAACCTTTAAATTATTAAAATTTCAATAAAAATTTTAAAAATATATAAAAAAAAAAAGAGTTCATAATAAGAATGCAACCGCCCACTTTTCGGG
>CAMOHE010039670.1:0-12678 GCA_946598075.1 Artocarpus hirsutus
GCCAACATATTGGCCATCGTAAAGCAAGTCAAATGCCACATTATCATACTATAATTTATAGTGCCAAATATAGCCTTAGAGCATAAATTAGATTCCATAAAAATAAGATAGTTTTTTATTGCCACTACAATAGCACACTATTCAATCTTATTGAAAGTAAATAGCACACTTATAAAAATATTAAAATATTTATCATTTTTGTAATTTTAATGATCTTTTTAAACACTAAAATTTTCAATTTTACTGCAATCTTCTTCATTTCCTCCAAAAAACTATAGATCTACTTTCTCTCTCTTCTCCCTTTCTCTCTTCCTCTTTTCTCTCCATCTTCGGCGACAACTCTAGCAACACTATTGTCCTCGTGCAACTCTGACAACCTCTCCCACCATGACTTCGGTGATGAATCCAGTGTTTGCCTCGACGACGACACTTTCCTTCAAGAGACCTAATGTGATCCGGTGAGCTAGGCTACTCCGACAGTTGCTCCTTGCATGACTCTAGCAACAGATCTTCTCCCTCCGTGACTCCGACGCTTGCTTCCGCTAGCAGCGAGGACTGCTCCAAGCTTTACGACTGTTCCCCAGTGCTGCAACTTCACGATTTCATAGTGATTGAAGCTCGTGACTTCCTACTTTACGATTACATTAGGTGGGTTACAATGGCAATGAGGTTAGGCGTTGACAAGTGCTCCGTCGGCATTGCTCCGGTGGACAGGAGGTTGGGTGGTTAGAGTACTTCAGGAGAGAGAGAAGGAGAACAGGGAAAAGGTTGTTAGGGTTTTAAAATTAGGTATCTTAATCATTAAGTCAATTAATCAATACAGATCTAATATTAAATAGGCTATTTACTACTTATTAAAACCTTTTGGTCTATTTTTTTATTATTTTTTAATGGTGGTCTATTTTCTTTCTTCTCCCTTTTTTTGAGCACATAAAAGGCCAAGGCTTAAAGGGCCTTGATATGCCAAGGCCTAGGCTGGGTAGGCCCTACAAGCTTGGGAGTCAAGCCCAATCTTGGCCCATTGGATGTGTTGGGCTAGTCCAACTTGCTACAATACATGACTGGGCTGGGCCTTCTACTGTAGAGGGTTGGACAGGCCATATATGGTTAGCCTGGTCAAATTGACACCTCTAAAATCACATACAAAGTAATATATATTTCTAGATAAAATAATCAATCCTTCAAAAAAGAATAGATTAATCAACTTCAATACTATCGTGCACAAGAAGTGGCTGCAAAGGGTGGAAAAAATTCAATTTTCTTAATTGTAAAAGCAAGGTTCCCACCCACTAAAAGGTTCTACAACCCTCTTGTAGCTCTTTTATAAACAAGGATTTAAAACTCAGTTAGAATTAGAATTTGAGTAGAAAATTCAAATTGTAACCCTCTTAAATTTCATGGGTTCAAAACAATAGTGGTTTGAACTTTTTTTGAGATAGAAAGTTGGAACTTTTTATTTAAAAACTTAACTTAGAATTGCTGAGAATAGGGGGACTAAAACTTGAAATTGATCCAATTTTGGATTCAAGTTGTCTTTTTAAAGGTTCAAAATAAGTCTCAAATTTTTTTTTATTAAACACTAACTCAATTAAAAACTTTGAGTTCAAACTCCATAAACTATTGAAACAAATGCTTTCTGAATTTGGAACTTAACTCAAATTAAATTTTCTCTCTCACATGCTTTTAGGAAAAATATTGTAACTTTTTGTTTTATATTCGATTAAGATAATTCTTTTTTTATTGCGTTTAGAGTCAAAAGAGAAATTAATGCCCATGCATACTGCTTTTTAAAATATGTCATGAATAACACTATTTTGTTACATTTGTTAGTCAATCAATAATTTTCAAAGGACTTTTATCTTTGTCTATCCAAACATAAATTCAAATTTTATTTCATATTTACATTTACACATAACTGCACATCCAAACATTAATTCAGATATCAATTTAAATTACAGAATTTAAATTTCTGAATCCAAAAAAAGTTCAATAATCACAATTCGAATCTGCAAACCAAATGGGGTCAACCATCAGATTAACTTGTAAATAGAGTGATATGTAACTAGAAATAGTTTTATATCATGCGTTGTAAATTTTTAACGTAGACAGTTATAGATTGGATTGTTAAAATCATAATCTAATGGCTAAAATACCATGCTCTACGAATGAAGCAAAATTGTCTTCTCTACTATAAAAATTCCTAAAAAGAAAGGCGAAATAGGGAAAAAAAGTTAACAAACACCAGCTTGCTTTACAACTTAATATATGTATACATAAATGTTTTAAAATGATTGAAGTATATAACATATTTATACCGTACATAAATGTTACTTACACCATAAATACGTAGGTAAATATTATTTATATCATACATATATTAGTTATCTCAAACATTCATTAATGTTTTAGAAGTCATAAAAAAAGGTCAGTCTAGATAATTCAGTTCAACTCATCATTCTCAATTCAAACCCATTTGTCATAGCAAATTACCTTTTTTTTTCTTCTTTTTTCCTCAAGCGGAAAAATGTCATGACCTTTTCATTTCAACTCTAATTAAAATGATTATGTTAGAACAAAAATTTTATGATTGAAACCATCATCATCCAAGATTATTTGTGTCAAATCACCAAGATAATTAATAACATACGCAAGTTAACCTGAATATATTGATTGAATTGTGATTCTCGAGTCTATAGATTGAGGATCTTTTAAGCTTAGTACGTAAGTCCTCCTTCAAAGTATGTCGCTATAATTTCTTTATAAATGGGTAATAGAAAAATAATGTGCTACTGACTTAGAGACTACAACCCTTTTATATAACTGCTAAACCACCTTAACAATTATCCTTAGTTACCAATTTAGTCTATCAAAAAATCAGTAATTATATTTTAGTCTCTACACATAGGAGGCCTATACTTAATAATGCATTAAAAGCCTAAAACCTAAATTGATCACTTTTAATAAGGCAACCTTATCTAATAGCCTTTAATACACATGATTTAATATATTAGCCCATATATTGGATTAATTCTAACAATCTCCCACTTGGGTTATATATGAAACTTTATAAATGTGAATTATACCTTATAAGCTCATGAATTTTGCTATCAAAACCTTGTGCATTTTAACGATTTTGTCCATTAACTATATCAATATAAGACTAAAGCGACCTTTGTTACATATATTATAACTAGACCTATCTAAGGTCACATATGCCAAAATAATTAATGACAAGATCAAGCATGGATGTATAGCATAGAAATTTCATGCAATGTGATCTTAATATGCCTATTTCTAATTGGTCCACCTTAAAACCTTAGTGAGATCAAACCATACCAAAATCAGAGTGTGAGTAAACCAAAATTTTATTTTTGAAGAAACTAACCTTAAAATATCCATAAACTGAAACAATTGAAAATGTCTATATCAGAATAGCATCTCAAATTACAAACTTCAACTAAAACTGAATATCCTTATAAGACATGACACCTATACACAAGCAGTGTGCTCATGAAACATTTTGGGTGGTAATCCCTTAGTAAGAGATCCGCAATCATGGAGTTTGTACCGACATGCTTTATAGACAACTGTCCACTCTAAACTCTTTCTTTCACAACCAGAAACTTGATGTTCATATGCTTCAACTTCGTCGAGCTCTAGTTGTTCTTGAAATATAGAACTACAGACTTATAGTCATAAAATAGCTTGAGTGGTCTTTGAATACTATCCACTATGTGCAGCCCCATGACAAAATTTCACAACCATATTTCATGATTAGATGCCTCATAATACCCTATGAACTCTACCGCCATGGTAGAATATGCTATAAAAGACTGTTTAGCACTCTTCCAAGAGATAGCACCTCCAACCAGAAGGTAGACATAGCCCAACGTGGATTTTATACTATCTTGGCATCCAACATAATCAGAGTCAGTATATCCAATGATCTCAAATTGTTTCAACCTCCAATTCGTGAGCATGTAGTCTTTAATTCTTTGTAAATACATCAAGACTCGTTTGGCTGCTATCCAGTGATCATTTCTAAGATTGTTTAAGTATTTGCCCAACATCCCTGTAACATACGCAATATCTAGATGTATACAAACCTGAGCATATTAGACTTCCTATTGCTAAGGCATAAGGAATCTTCTGTATTTCTTGAATCTTAAAATCATTCTTAGGCCATTGATTGAGACTAAAATTGTCTCCCTTAGCCACAGGGTGGTTTGTAATCATGCATGCCATATCTTCTAAGAACCTTTTTGATATAGCCATCTTGTGATAATCTAAGAATACCCCGAGAGTGATCCCGATGTATCTGTATGCCCAACACAAAAAAGACATCACCAAGATACTTTATTTCAAATTTTTTTGATAGAAATCTCTTAGTTTCATGCAATAAGCCTATATCGTTGCTGACAAGCGAAATGTCATCGATATATAAAACTAAGAAAATATACCTACTCTCACTGAACTTGTGGTATATACAATCATTAACCACATTCACCTCAAAACCGAATGAGATAATAACTTGATGAAATTTGAAACACCACTGATGATAAGCTTGCTTAAGCACATAGATGGATTTCTTCAATTTGCAAACCATCTTCTTTGCATCTCCTGACACAAAGTCTTCTGGTTGCACTATATAGATTGTTTTATCAATGTCGTTATTGAGAAAGGTAGTCTTAACATCCATCTGATGAAGCTCAAGATCAAAATGCACCACTAATGTCATTATAATCTTGAAAGAGTCTTTTGAAGAAACTAGAGAAAAAGTCTCTTTATAGTCGATGCCTTCTTTTTATGTAAAGCCTTTAGCGACAAGACGAGCCTTGTGCCTCTCTACATTGCCTTTTGAATCCCTCTTGGCCTAAATATCCATTTGCAACTAATGGGTTTCACTCCTTCAAATAATGGGACAAGATCCCAAACGTCATTGTCCTTCATAGACTTTATCTCCTAATGCATGGTATCAATCTACTCTTAAGATCTAGAATTTTCCATGGCTTGACGGAAGTTGATTGGTTTATCTTCAAATACACCAATGTCATAATCATGTTCTTGGACAAAGACAATGTAATCATCTGACACCATATTTCTTCTTTCTCTAGTAGATCTCTTTAACGGTGTAGGTTCTTGAGGTGGTAGAGTTTGTTCTTCTAGAATAATTCTAGAATAGGAGGTTCTTCGACATTGTCTTGATTCTTGAACAATGTCAACAATAGGAACTTGATCAATGTCAATAATAGCTGTGTAAAATCAACATATTCCTCTTCAACGTCAAAGTCCCTAATCTTATCTCCCTTGTAAACTTGACATCCTCAAAGAAATGGACATTTCTTATCTCAAAAATCAATTTAGTCATGGGATCATAAACTTGTACCCTGGATCTTTCAGAGTATCCAATAAAATAACAACTTATCATCCTTGAGTCCAGTTTCTTTTCGTTAGGCATATGAGGCCTTGCCTCAATTAGACATGTCCAAACATGCAAATGCTTTAAACTAGGCTTCTTGCCTGTCCAAAGTTCATAAGGGGTTTTGACAGTTGCATTAGTTGGAACCCTGTTGAGGATATATGCTGTAGTTTTAAGTGCTTATCCCTAAAATGATTTTGGTAAGGTAGAATAAGAAATCATACTCCTCACCATGTCCTTAAGCATCTTGTTCCGTCTTTTAGCAACATCATTCATAGTGGGCGAACCCAGCATAGTATACTATAGGGCGATACTACTTTCCTCTAGGAATTTAGCAAAAGATCCTAGACGTTGTTCACCTGAACCGTCACACCTACCATAATACTCACCACCACGATTAAATCTGAGGCTTTTAATCCTTTTACTGAGTTGGTTCTCAACTTCGGCCTTATAATTTTTAAACACATCTAGCGACTGTGACTTTTCATGAATGAGATATATATAACCATATCTACAAAACTTACCCATGAACGTTACAAAATACTATTAACAATTCCAAGAAACCGTAGGGAATGGCCCACAAATATTTATATATATAAGTTCTAAGACATCCAAAGTCCTATTGGCTTCAAATCTCCTTTTATTGGTTTGTTTCCCTTAAATACAGTTAACACAAATATCAAAATCTGTAAAGTCTAAGGGGTCAAGAATTTCATCTGACACAAGTCTTTCTATTCTCTTTATGGAGATATGACTCAATTTCTTATGCCATAACGCAACTGCATTCTCATTAGTTAATTTTCTCTTTATACCTCATGTACTTAATTGCAAAGATTCATTAAATGAAGCAATTGTATCAATTAAATAAAGATTATCATAACTTGACAAAGAACCTAAACCAACCAATTTTGAATCATGAAACAAACTAAATTTTCTATTTCCAAATGAATAAGAATAACCGGATTTGTCCAAAGCAAAAATAGAAATCAATTCCATCTAAAGGACGGTGCAATAAATGTCTCATCAAGATCCCAATAAAAATCAGTCTTTAACAATAATCTAAATTTCTCTATTGCTTCAACTTCAACCTTTTTGCCATCACCCACATAGATGTATCTTTCACTATTATTTAGCTTTCGGTATCTTAGGCAATCCTGCATAAATACACTGATGTGAGTGGTTATAGCGGAATCTATTCACCAAGTGTGTTTAGGTACAGAAGTTAAATTAACCTCAGAACAAACTAAATTAAGAAGCATACCTTTCTTGGCATGCCAAACATGATAATTGGTATAATGCTTCTTCTTATATCCTACAGCTCCACAGAAGAAACAACCTATACCTTCCGGATCATCCGGTCTCTTTTGTTGTTTTGTTTGAGGTGCTATAACTGCAGCTTCCTTATCCTTCTTTCTTTTCTTTCCTTTGTCCTTGGAAGTATTAGCCAAGTGAGCACTTTTTGTCTTTTCATGCTTCAACCTTTCCTCTTCTTGCACACAATGTGAAATAAGCTCATTAAGAAACCAAGTCTCCTTTTGGCAGTTATAGTTCACCTTAAACTGACTGAATTGTGCAAGAGATCAAAAAGCAAGTCCTCAGAAAGGTCAAGCTTAAGTGCTCTCAATTTTGAAGCAAAATGAGACATCTTCATGATGTACTCCCTGATGTTCCCTTAAACTCTGTATCTCATTGAGATGAGACTTGTCAAAAGTGTACTTGTTTCAGCCTTTTCATTTGTTTGACAAATCTTTTCTCAATGTTCTTAAGGAACTGTTTGGCCATCTTTATCGTTTCCGATATAGTGCCCCTAAATGCTTCTGGAATGGCCTTCTTTATGATCATTACACATATATGATTTGACTTCTCCCACCTTTCCATGTCTCTCTTTTCATCAGAGGAACTCTTATTTATAAGAGGTGCAGGAGAAGGAAACATTAACGCAAGATCGAGATCCATGACTCCAAAAACTATAAGGAGGTTCCCTTGCCATGATTTGAAGTTGCTACCATTCAGCATAGAAATTAAATTGATATTGGCAGTAATGCTTGAAGCAGAACTAATAGCTGAATTAGAGAACAATATAACAAACAAAAAAAAGCTCACATAAGAATCCAAAATAATAATAATAAATCCAACTAAAGGTAACCTCATCTCATGATATCGGATACTCCATTAATATTTAGTCTTTGGATAGCAATATTAACTTGTAAGTAATATCTCGATGTAGTAATCAAATACTGACAATAAAAATATGTCAAACTATAAATCTTCCTTTGGGATGATTTATTGTTCACATGTAAAACTGAATAATCATCACGTGTTTTATCACTACAGGTGTACATGCAATTCTGTCAAATATTGCATTTCTTTGGATCGGTCAACATTCACATAAGTTGCATGGACACATTTGTTTATATTCTAAAACAAATTAATTTTCACAAAAAAGACCATTTTGGCAATATGTTGCTTCAATTAATTCATCTCAAAATATATCTAAAATACCAATATTTAAATTTAAAATTGCACCAAAAATGACCAAAAAATAAAAATAATAAAAAAAATTTTGGTCAACAGTCAACTTGGTTAAAGTCAACTAGTTTAACTAGTTAAAGTCAGCAGGTCAAAGCCTATTGTTGACTAGCTAACCTTGACTGGCTCAGGTAGACCTAACTCATATCCCAAAACCACCCCCTTTATTTTTCTTCTTTGTGTTATAGGCCTAAACCCATGACATGTTTTTTTTTTTGGGTTACCTGGGAGTTTAACTCCTTAAGTCTTTTCTGATTACGGACTCAATTGGACCCATTGATATACATGTGAGTTCTGGGTTGGACCCAGAATCTAAAGAAACACTAAGCATTAATTTTTCTACTGCCGTAAACAGGAAAGCCTATTTTTTTTTTTATTCTGCAGCAGCCACGTGCTGCATGAAACCACATAAAGCCACAATCTACCACAAAAAACCATATATATATATATATCGATTTTTTTTTTAATGGCCGCCTGAATCCTTTTTTTTTCAATAAGATACCTGAATCCTTTTCATCAGTTTCAATAAGATAAAATATACATATATATATATATAAATATATATATATATGAATATATAATTCCTGTTTGAATCTAATAATTAATATATATATATATATATAATCTAATATTCATAACAATATGAACACAATAATACATTCCTTAAATAATTCAACTAAAATTTTTAAATAATTGTTCTCAAATTTAACAATTTTAAAAAAACCATAAATGGTTAAATTTGAAAATTTTTCTATGAGAATTATATCTAAAAAATTATTGATTTTTAATGATTTAACATGAAGAGACTTTAAATAACACTTGTTAGAACAAAAATTTTGTGATGAAAATTATTATCACCGAAGATCATTCATGTCAAATCACCGAGATAATTAATAAAGTGTGTAAGTTAACCTGAATCTATTGATTAAACTGTGATTCCTGAGTCTATAGGTTGAGGATCTATTAACAGAAAAATTACGTACATACTAACTTGAAGACCACAACTCTCTTATATAACTGCTAAACCCTAACAGTTATTCTTAATTACCAATTAGCACATCATAAAATTGATAATTATATTTTGGTCCATACACATAGGAGGCCCATACTTAATGATGCATTAAAAGCCAAAAACCTAAATTGATCTCTTTTAATTAGACAACCTTATTTAATAGAATTTAATGCACATTTATTTAACATATTAGCTTATATATTGAATTAATTCTAACATATTCTTCTTTTATGGCAAAATGAAGAGGAACAAATCCTCAACAATATTTCCCATGAAAGTTAAAATATACTTTGAGATTTTCTTGTTTACATTTGTTAGTAAGTACTATCCTTCCAAATGAATGTTTTTAACATATAACAAAACACCAATTCAACTCATTATAATCTAAGCTCACTTCTTTAGAAACCTATCCAAACACCAGTTTCAGTTGAAAATCTCAACTTAAACCCCTCATAGCCTCATTTTAGAACATGGTTCAAACCAAAAAGTTATGGTTTAAACCAACTTCGTTAAAATATTTTAGATACAAACATTTAATTCAAACCATATTTTTTATGGAGATCTCACTCCCGTATGAATCAATTTGAGCTGTCTCTTTACATTGTAGAGTAATTGTAGTGCATGGTATATTTTAAAACTTTTAGAAGTAAATGGCACACTTATTTTTAAATAGGAGTAATGGCTATTTTTAGAAGGACCCTTTTTTAGTTTTTGACAAATTTAGATTATTTTTTAATCCATTTTTTCTTTAATTTCTCTCTCTCTTCCCTTCCCTCGGTACATCTTCGTTTCTCAGTCTCTCTGTATTTTTCTCACATGCTCCTCCATCCACTTATATGGACTCCTTCGTGCGACGCCAAGCTCGAGACAATTTTGGCAGCCTGCTCCTTCGTGCGACGCCAAGCTCTGCCTGAGTCCGACAACCTACTCCTTTGTGCGACACCAAGCTTCGCTCGACTCCAGCGACCTACTCCGTCGCACTACCCCAATCTCTGTATGAGTTTAACGACGAGCGACAAACATCTCTTTTGCGTGACGCCAAGCTCCGCATAGCGGGCAACTCAAATATTCATAAGTTCTATAGTAAAAATATGTTATTAATTTCCACCTCTCTCAAAAAATGTTATAAATTTTAATCCCTTCTTACCATATGCTATTTCGTCTTGCGTTATGAAGTTCCCCTTGAACCTTTTAGGTTGTCAACAACATTAATAGGCGGGGCTCGATTTATTTGACTTGAATGGAGATTTTTTTGTTTTTAATTTTTGGGGAAATTATTGTGTTTTTTTTAGGGGAATTTTCGTTAGTGTTATCTTTTGAAACTTAGTTTTTATAAATATCACACTTGTTTAAGTGTAAAACAATTTAAATAGGTTTTTTTTTTTTTTTTTTTTTTGTGAAAATGGTATTGCATGACAAATTAGAACAATACAAACACCATTCATACACGAAATACCACGACGTATTTAGAGACTAAAGCCTACAACAAACTGAATCCACTAATAAATTTGATTAAAACATTCAAGAGGTAAAAAGTGTATTGAGTTTCAACAAGAGGAAATCAAATAAGTAAACCACTAATTGAGCACACAGTTGGCTCTTTAGATACATCGTTATAAAACAGTGAATAACTCTGATCGATTAAGATTGAGAGATTAAAAGCACCAAGGCCGACCACAATGCTGCAAAGGATAATTACTTATGGACTAGATGTAAAAACAATGTCAGAAAGTGGGAAGACCACCTCCCTTATTACAACAAAAGGCTAGCAAAACAACAAAAACACGCTAAAACTATCGGGTGAAAACATAATCATTTTTATTTGACAAACACAAACATAAAACCAAATGGGTAAATCCTAAGTGAACTCGACGGAGTCTTCGATGATGAACCAGCCATCGCCAAGCATTAGTGAGGAAGCCACAAAATTGCTGGTGACCTAAAAGAAAGCTAAAAAAGGACACAAACCTCTGTTGATAGAAAAGCATATGTTGTTGTTCATTCCCACATATTCAAATTGGCATAGCATCCACAGTCCTGCCACTTCATGCAGCCCAAAGACCCCAAGAAGCCCCTAATGCCAAGGGTCACTACACCTCTAAAACATTGGAGAAAGAAACCCCCCTTTGTTCCCTCCGACCTCTACACGACAAGACCACCCAAGATTGAGGTCGTTAGTGTTCGAGCACAACTAGAACCAACATCCTAGTCATCGCCAGAATCCACACCACCAAATCCCATAGCTGCCGCCCAAGTCGCAAATCTCCAAGCTCTCCTTAGAACCTCCATTGACAAATCACTTTGGCACCTATCATGAGGCCGAGAGTCTAGAAACCAGCCCAAACACAGTGTCAGACTATGAAGTTTTTTATTTATTTATTTTTTATTTGAATTTTTTCCTTGAAAAGTGTCAAAAGATGATTTGTTCCTAATACAAAGGACAAATTAAAATGACTCACAAGGCTCAATAGGTTGGTCTAATGATCTACTATACCAAACATGATATAAGCATGAGGACGACAGGAGACAAGCATGAGATGTGTTGGACCTATTGGCCAGTCTGGCCTTCAATCCTAATTTGGCACGAGCTTGACACAAAGCTTAGATGGGTCAGGTCTAGCATGACACAACACAAGCTTAGGCCCAGCCAATACAACACGACACAATGGCATCTCCATGGGCAACATCTTGCAACATATTTTCTCTCAATTTAATAGAGGGTAGCAAAAAATTAACCTGTCAGAAGGTATTTGTCTTTCAACCATCAATAGGGTGTTTAATATAGTAGTTAAAACCCATGGTTAAAACTATAAATACTATAGTATGTACGAGCTTTATACTGTAACAAATTTTTTTTTTTTACTATAGCATGTAAGAGTTTTACACTATTTTTAACTAAAAAATTAGTTAAAACTAATTTTACTAAACAGTCTATAAATTTGTAGAAAAAAATAATTTTGTTTAGATCCAATTATAAAAAACAAAATCCTATCGATGAGATCGTTAGTGAGAAATGGCCCTAATTAAATGGGCACAAATAAACAAGCTATAATAATTTGTACAATTTGACTGAAAAAGTGTGACACAAGTGAATAGGCGAAAATATTTATTTAACATTATATCTAACATTCAACATAGTACTAAAGTACGGCTTTCTGGATAGAAAAGTAGAGGGTTGAAAATTTGACACAACTAAAGAACAACTTGTAATAAAGTACTGAAAAAGGACATTTAGATATTATTAAGCTAACAAAAGACGACTTTTGACACCACAAGTCTTCGAAAAATACATGAGAATAAAAGTAACAACACAGCAATCAGGAGAAAAGAAGCCAACAAGAGGCAACAACTTGAAAACAGCTATTTACTCAGACTTCTAACAGAAACCAGACTCTTCTCATAGAAACAATACCAATGCCGTAATTGGTCTACACCACGAACGACAACATCTCTGCTCTTTTGGGTGCTAAGATTGTAGGATACAAGCCGTTCATCTCTACCTCGAATCAGCAATTCATTATCGTGAATGATTGATAATGTACTCGCAAAATCTTTCGTGGGTCGGAAGCCCAACTGTCTGGTCCAACAAGAAGCATCTTTATCCCCACTTGAGTAATCAACCAAATCAAATACCTCAATGAACAATGGATAGCCATCACAATCGTAATCTTTGGAGCACACAACTAAAGAAACATTATCGTTCCAAATCGAAACCCCC